>JAHWFO010095817.1:2557155-2595977 GCA_023313115.1 Rhysida immarginata | reverse complement strand
TTATTATTATTATTATTATTATTATTATTATTATTATTATTATTATTGTTGTTATTGTGACCTCCCTTGCCAGGCGAGACTCCAGGATTCGATGATTTGATCTCGGAGTAACTAAACAGACAATGTTGGGTAAAAAAGCAAAAAAGACTATTTAACTTTTAAAAAGAAATAATATGACATAAATTGGGCCTACTGGATAATCTTTTAACACAAAAAGAACAGAATATAAAGTGGCAATCAAGCATGTCAATACGCAAGACTAGCTAATATCAATGAAAGATACTAAAGTAATTATCCTGGCCACACAACATTTGATCCACAACTGTTATAGTTATCTCAAATCACGTTTCAATTCTAGATGGGGCTACAATACTTTACAAGCTAAGACAATTACCGTGCTTAATTAGCTACAGGAAGTAAGTCATGCTATACTATGGGCTTCATAAGACTATACAGGCAAAAACCACTAATCTGTATCACACAGGCCATCCTAAATTACTCAAATTCACAATGTACCACCTACAAGTATGCCTGAGACAGCGACATGTGCCCTTTTTATAAAGGAAAGTAACAGAATACCTCAGCACTTTATAATAAAAAAACATTACACTAAAGCCAATATTTTCTCCTGGCTTTATCACAAAGCCTATGAAATGCAACTAGAACACAGTTCCAATCAGCACACTTTCTCCATCCAATTGTACTCATTCACTACTACGCCCTCAATAGCGTATCACACTTGACAAGAGAGCAGTGATATACAGTTGGACAACATATGTAACCGAGCACAAGAACTGCTTTGCACATTGACTAAATTGTAAGAAAACCGCAATACATGACCATAATTTTAAATTGTAAACGCCTTACAATTTTAAAGCGCCCAGAAACTACAAACTAAGCTTAAATTATGCGTTTCTTAGGTTTAACTACACTTACTGCTTCTCAGTGCAACCCAATCATTGCAATAGAAATTGTTTACATTGAATTTCATTATAACATAATGAATTTTTAGGCACTGATGATTGCCTAAAAGTTTATAATCTAACTATTTACAACATACATTGTCCCATACAAGAATTGCCATGCAATCTGTCAAGCCCTGTTACAGAATCAGTCAACATAATAGTAGATTTAAATTTACAAACATTTTAGCTATCACACATTCTCCAAGAGGGATCATTCTAATAACAGCTTTAATTGCTACGATGCTATTAAGATCACAACATAACAACACAAGGATGGCAACCGATTAATTAACATTTACAATTACATTCAGAACCTTCAATGAGGAAAACCTTAATGTTCTGGGTTGCATTCATAACATGCCGCTACATCTTAAAGTGCATTGCGTTGTGTATTATCCAGTTTTAGATCCCAAGACGCATTGTCTTTACCATGCTAGCAATTTAATGGACATTTTAATCTTCGCACAGCATTAACCTGACTGCAGAAGGAACTCTTGGCCATTCGACACTTATAGTAGGTCACTTAACCGAGATATCATAACTCCACAATATTTAGTGCCGATTATTCCAACAAATATTACTATGCTTACTGAACACTTACAATCCAGATATCTTTATCTTTGAAGATATTGATGTACCGATTCAATAACATGATCCTGGACAATCAAGAGGATCCATATGTTTGCTGAAAAAAAGTCCAGATAAGCATGAGGCCTAAGTTCTGAAGTGCGGAAATCCCATATGATCAGCCTTTGGTTCATTGTATCATCATTGCAAGACGGCTACAAACATAATAATTAACGATCTCTTACCATCGTCCTATTCATCAAAAATATGAATTCTTGCGCCCTTACTAGGAAAAGGTACAATAACAACCAAGTTCATTATAAGCAGACAAATTAATTGTTACCGTTCTAATCCACAACGATACATTTGTTAAAATTGGCAAAAAATACAGGTTTCTTTAAATGAAAATTACTATCTTTTCACAAAAATTTTAAATATGTGTAATTCAGCTGATTTTTTTTGAAAAAAAATAGACAACTAAAAAATAAAAAACAAAAAAATAAACAACTGACATAACATGTCACATTATTATTATTATTATTATTATTATTATTATTATTATTATTAGACAATATAATTTTTCGATTCTGAAAAATTGTGTATAACTGTAAGCAATGATTATCATTATCCGCTAGGAGTTGCAGAGGGTTGGGCGTCCGTTACTTGCTCTCACCTTTAACTATTAATTTCGATTTTAAACTTCGGTTGTTTTATCTTATGAAGACCGATGGAAAGCAAGGCCTCTGCGGAATATGTTTGTTTTGCAGCGATACTGTCAGAGGTAGGCATATCAAAATGAAATACAATGGTCCCTGTGAAGGAATTGCTCATTTAAAATGCTCGGGAGTGGAGAAGTCGTAGTGGCAGGCAAAGCGTTCAACCTGGCGATGCAATGCTTGTGTAGCCTCGACTTCGTTTAACAATCAAGGTTTACAACAACGAGTTGAAAATGTTAATAATCTGGTCGATAAATCTATATCGGAGGAGAGTTCTGGAAGCGAGGACGATGTAACTCCTCAGATTAAGGCAGATTCAAATCCAGTTTTTAAATCCAGTTGCTCGTCAGGCGCTGACTCGGATCTTAATTTTATAAATAAAGCTTTTCTGCGCAACTTGAATCTGTTAACAACTACTTTAGCAAATCTAGCTACAACTTCTCAAGAATTGTTAAAAACGTCCGAAAAAATTTTAAAAGAATTATCAGAAGAGAATAAAAGAGCAAGCAATATTTTGACTTCTTTAGAAATTATTTCCAGTTACAGTAAAGAGGCTTTTAAGCCCACTAACTCTCCCCTAAGCTCCCCCACTAACGTAGGAAGATCAGCTTTTTATGCGAATAGTGTAGACAAGAACTGTAGCATACCGAATATTTCGGGCGATGGTATTATAAAGGGCGAGGGTTCCAGTCAATCTTCACATCTTTTGAATTCTAAATTTGTCAAAACTAAGGTTGTGACGGGGATAAAATCTAAACCGGAGATTTTAATCGGTAATGATCGGTCCACTGCGCTGAAGGTTGCGGAACCAAGGAAAAGCAATAAACAAATTGCGAGAAAAGACGCAATCTTTATTTCTCGCTTATCTACCGACACGCAACTTTCCAATTCTGGTTTAACGAAGGATAAGTTCGAAATTATTAAGTTAAAGACAAAATTTAAAGTTTACTCATCCTTTTATATATCATCAGACAAGAATTCTATAACTGAAGTTTTTACCCCGGATATTTGGCTACCAGGAACTTTAATAAACAAATTTCTGGGAAGATTTTATCCTAATCAAAGTTATCATTATCTCAACGAGAACTCCTCCACAGTTGATACCGAGGATGCTTCCCTACAAAACACCTCTGAAGGTCTTTTATCAAAATGTTCGGGGTTTACGAACGAAACTACCGAGCCTCCAGCAGAATATAGTTGAGTTGAATTCTAAGATAATTTGTTTAACCGAAACCTGGCTAAACGACTCAATATCGAATGATTGTTTTAATGTTAAGTCCTACATCATGCATCGCAATGATCGTGTGGGTGGAGGTAGAGGAGGTGGAGTGGCCACTCTTTTACACCCTTCACTGAAAGCGAAATGTATCGATTTTAACAAGGCTGGGCTAAACAACATTGATTGTACTTTATCTCAAATTGGTCTCTCTTATTGTTCCTCGCAAGTAAACAGAACTAAAAAATTTTTGTATATTTAATATTTATATAAAGTGTTAATGAAATGGTTATCTCCTTCAATGATGTTATCTTAGATGCCATCAATTCTTTTATTCCTCCGGTATCTACAAGCCATACCAATGGTACAGGTTTAAGTACTTCTTTTCCTGTTTGCAAGACAGTCCTTACATCGGGAATGGAAGAAAAGTAAGAATTTAAATGTTTATCAAAATTTCTCTAAAATGAGGAAAAATTTTAAAGTCTCTTTTGAAAGGGATAGAAAACGATACTACTCATCACTTGAAATTAATCTCAATTATAACCCTAAAGGTTTCTGGAGGATGGCTAATAAACCCCTGGGACGTTGTAAGTCTAATGATTTTGAATCTTTAAATTTTTTAAAGGATAATCTTGATGACGTGGCTTCTCATTTTCAAAATACAATGTCAAATAATGTTGAAACTGTTTTTTCTTTTGATGAAATTGACTATCTTGAAAAGCTTGCCACTCACATTTCCAATACGTTCAACTTCTCAATAATTAGCCCTCTAGAAATTATTTCTTTAGCGAAAAATGTCAAATGTTCAAAAAGTCCCGATGTTTTCGGACTTCCAGGTTTTGTTTATAAAGGTTGTATTGCCGTGCTTGCCTCGCCTCTTAGTTAAATTTTTAATGAAATTATTTCAACTAGTATCTATCCTGATCCTTGGAAACTAACATTTTGTGTCCCGATTCCGAAATCTAAAGGTAGTATACGACGGAACAATGATTGAAACTAATCTATTATATCATCTTTTATCTAATCGTTCTGTTAGGGTTCGTATCCCCAACCAGGTGTCCAAAATTATGAGTACCTCAAGTGGCGTTCCTCAGGGATCTCCTCTGGGACCTTTATTGTTTATTCTCTATTTGATTGATATTGGCTTCTATGTTGACACGAATAAAGTTAATTTTTGGTGTACGCTGACGATATTAAAATATCAAACAAAATTAAATCTTTAGCTGATTGCATTGTTTTACAACAGCAATTATGTAACTTCGAAACCTGGTCTAAGCGGAATCATCTACAAATTAATACAGATAAAACCATATATATGTCTATTTCTAAAAAAGATCTTCCTATCAGCTATTCTAACTTTATTAATAATGCTCCCCTCAAATGTACCACTCATTTAAGGACCTTGGCATTAGATATAATGACTCAGGTTCTTTTAATAATCATATTCAGTTTTTAATGAAACATTCGGCTAAAATGTTTGGTCTTTTTTATAGATTGCGTATTTTTTTTACTGAGGGGTATACTTTTTATCTGTTATACAATCATCTCGTTCTTTCTCGAATTAACTACGGGATAATAATTTGATATACTCGAAGTTTTTATCTGTCTACTTTGTTGAATAATAAATTGAAAAGAATCGTTAAATTCCTATCATCTTCATCGAATTTTTTTTTGTTCCAGTTCAGGATTTGAAGAGTATGGCTGATCAACACTTTTTAAATTATTTACAAAAAATATTTAATGGTTCGCTCAATATTTCCAATGTCATTACTAACTTGGATATTCGTTGTACTCTCAGTTCCATCCGTCATCGAAATTGTCATTTTCGATTTTTTACAATTCTAACGCTAAATTTTTAGACGTGAGGTTTAAATTGGTCGATGCTTATAATCGAGCCAATTCTAAACCTGACATTTTTTAAACTATTTTCGTTCTCCCTAATTCTTTACTTACTTTTTTGTTTTTATGTGACTTGGCTTTTGCCTTCTTTTGTCTCAATCGATTTCGTGTTTCATTTTTTTTATCTGGTTCAAGTACTAATTAAGGTTATTCTTATGTTTGACTATATTTTTTATTTTTTTTTTGTAATTTCATTAACCCCGTTTTGGGCCTCGGCCTGTTGAGGGACAACACCGGGTTGTTTCCCTCCGGTTTATCCGTTGGGATACTCCTCCTTATGTTGTTACATTATTATTAATTATTATTATTTTTATTATTATTAGAGATATATTTTCTGAATTAAATCCATAGAAAGCGTCGAAAACATACAAGATATTAATGATGAGGTTGGCGTACAATTAAAACCCTCACTGACATCTAATGATTTATTCATATAAGATATGACAATTTAAATTCATTATTATTCCGAATAATGTGGAAATACAGGTTGTTATAGCCGGAGTCTTTCGGAGTGTATACTTTTTTTTTCAAAATTAAACATTACATTATTGATCTAAGGAATTTAAATGATTAATGATTAGACTGAACTCATTTAAATTTAAATTAAACATTACATTCCTGAGTGAAGAGTTGTGAAAATAAAACGAGTCTATTTTTGTGTATTGACGTACAAGAACAGATACAAGTGGACAGAATATGACCGTTAATGCGATCAGACAGATGATTAAATGCATGATTTATGGTAGAGGAATGGACACGGAATGAGAGATTTTCGAATCTGATAGGGGAAAATTTTGCGAAGTTTATTCCTCGAACTTTGGCAGATGAACAGAAATAACGGCCGTTTAAGGTTTTGTCTGATATTTCTGCAGATGAACACAGCTTTAACAGGATTATTATTACAGATGACAAAACATTGTGTTTTCTGCACAACCCAGAAAGGTAACAGCAAAGCATACAATGAAAAACAGTCCATCACGTATGTCACGATTGCAGTTCAAAACCCGTATTGTGTAAAATTCCCTTCATCACAAGGGGGTCACGAATTTATTGAACTGGGATTGACGGTCAACCAACATAATTATTTAGAGATGCTGAAAAAGTTACGGGAAAAATCTGAAGTAGATCATTCTTCAACTATGATGCGCTCAGTGTTCGTGACTTCCTGTCTAAGACATCAATTACTAAACTAAACAACCCATCGTATTTTGACTTCTCCGGGAAAAAAAAAAACTATCATGGTCAACCGTTGATTTCCAGCGTACCATAAAAAACGAACAGGTATAGGTATTCAAGAAAAACAGTTCTATATATGTTTCCATTGCTTCAGACTGAATAAATAATTGCACAAGGGAATTACTTCGAGTCTCTATACCTGGATTGACATTACAACCGCGTATGTTTACAGAAAATTACTTCTTCCCCTTTCTCTTTACTGCTTTTATTTCTTGCAATTTGCAATCTCTATTTCTTTTTATCTTGTTTAAACTAGTCTCCTCCCCACCCTTATTTTAGTAAGAGGCGAGTTAAAACTTAATAATTAGATGTAAAAATTTTCCTTCAGCTATTTTAGTGATAGTTGTTAGTGTAACACAGGAGAGATCTTAGTTTAAGAAGTTAAAGACAGTCTAGATTATTATTATATTTTAAATAACTTCTAATCTTAGTCAGTCATTTAAATTAGTTATCACTTAGTGATTATTTCTATAATGTTCTTGAGGTGAGGTTTAGTATTGGAGAAGATAGACTAGCCATGTTTAGTTTATTTAAACATCTATCTAGTTTACGTGAATTTTAATTCAGTCGTTATTTGGTTGTTATATAGATAAAATAACTATAAAACAGTTAACTGTAAACTTTTATAAAACAATTGAGGTAAAGGTTTAGATTGGAGTTAGTACTTAGATTACACAGTTGGTTTGGTTTGTTTGGTATTAACGTCCTTTTCAACTGCCATGGTCATTTCAGGACGGCGTTATAGGGGCCGCAAATTTTGCCTCGCAAGGGTTCTTTAACGTGCAGCCGGCAAACGACTACAGGGGACCAACGGTTTTACTTCCCTTCCGAAGGAAGTGCGTGATCTCAGGATTTAGATTACACAAGATGTGGTTCTAGATTTACCAGGTGTAATGTTAGCGACAGTGTTTGAGTCAGATGTGACGCATTGTCTGAGTTTCATGTAAATGATGGTGGTATGATTTGGAAAGGAGGAGTTGACCTTCCTTTCCACCAATCATCTGTTTGAATGTCCTTTACACACTGTTGTTCGGTTTACAGTTAGGGACTGGTGTGAGGAGTAGTTGGGGCAGATAGTTTGTGAGAAAGTAGTCGGTGAGCAGTCGGACAGGAGTCGAGGTGTAGTTAGTGTTGAGAGTCGATGTAGAACCTGTCGGAGGAGACAGGTGTAGATAGTTGTAGGAGTAGTCAATATTGCCTGTTACAGAGTGAACAGAGGTTTGATTAGTTTTATCCTGTCTTAGAACTGACAGAAGAGAATAATAGAAGAATATTTATTTAACATTGAAGCGTGAAATATAAATCGAACTTTATTGAGAATCATTTAAAATAGAAGAACGGAGGCGAATTCGAGAACGTTAGATTGGGTAACACACAGCCGCTCTCATATCTCTCATTTCTCTTAGACCCATTTAATCGGAGTAGAATCAAATTATTAGAAATTTGGATATAATCTGTCGTAATTGTAAATACATCGTAAATAAATCAGTTGTTATTGTTTACAACCAGTTGTTGTCATTTGCACCGTACCCCCCTTACGTTAGAAAACGATCGGGAGAAACACCCGACGAACTTTGTGTTGTGGAAAAACGCATTCTCATTTAAAGAAGGGAGAGTGAAAGGGGAACTGGGGACCCTAGTTCGTTTGATGTATAAATCCACTATTTAGTTATACTCACCCCGATGATGGTGTAACAATGCATACACCTGTGGTCCGCAGGCCTTCTCTCTAGGAGGTGTTGTGCCCTGGCCTGTCTCTCGTTGGCCTCGCAATATGCCCATATGAAGTCAACAACAAATGGAAAAATACTGATTGTTAAAATCCAAGCCGGAAATAATGAAGGTTATATTGTTGCTCGACCTACGAAGGCAACACCACCGAAAGAAAAGCCTACGAGATAAGGCCTGGAAGTGGAAAAGTCACCTGACCACCGGGGTGCTAGCAACAATCCAACCTTCATTGTCTCCATCTAGGATGTTAACAATCAGTATTTTTTCCGTTTGTTGGAAACAATGAAGGTTGGATTGTTGCTAGCACCCCGATGGTTAGGTGATTTTCCGCTTCCAGGCTTTGTTATCTCGTTGGCCTCGAGCCTGGGCGTTGAAACGTCATTACATTGTTATATCATCTCAGTAGGGAATTGTTAACCGTATTTCCACCAATAATAAGCCCTGAATTTTCCCTACTGAGGTGATGTAACAATGTAATGACGTTTCAGTGCCCAGGCCTTGTCCTTAGGTAGTGTTGACAAGGGTGACTTTTCCGTGGCGTAGCTGTCTTTTTTGTCGGCTACGATTAAACGTAATAGGGAAATAATCGGTTTTAAAAAATGCCCTAAGTTAATCCGTAAGGTTTAGAGCCCTAAGTGGAATGATCGATTAACAAAATAAAAGGAAATTAACAAACTAAAAAAAGGGAAGCTAAGTTTCAGACACGACTTAATATCATACTTCTCCCGTCCAGGAATTATCACACGTACTCCCCCTTCTTTTTCGGTAATCGATCATTTCACTCAGGACTCTAGATCTTACGGTTTAACTATACTGAAGCAATCATTTCCGCAGAAGAAATTCGATTGCTCCGGTTCACATGCGCAAGCACTCGACGATCTCTGTCAATTTCTTGGGTCTTTTAGTTCGTGGTTGCACTGTTATTACTCGCTAGGTCTTCCACTCCGCAATCACATTGCCTATAGTTGTACGGGATATTTGTGAAATGACGGAAATCTCACGGACTGACTTTTGCACAAGTGACATCCTATGACGGTTCCACGTTGGAAGTCGCTGAGCTCTTAATAATACGAAGCAGACATGTGAGGACGTGTGAAGCTATTTAAATAATTTACATGTTATTGTAATGCGACATTTGACACATTCCATGATTTATAAAGGGTGTCCCCAATTTTTGATTGCATAACTGATCCCATACATCATCTTAGGTCTAAAACAAAGCCAATTATTTGGATATTAAAAAAAACCTTGCTGACTGACTAAATAATTATTATTATTCCAATGAAATTGTTGTAATTGGCATATTTTATTAATGTCTAAGTATACACTTTTGGGATCGGTCTAATTCTTGCACAGTTCATACCATTTGGAATTATTTTTTTTTTCTTTTATTATAATAAATAAGTGCGCTAAAGGTTTTAAGAATTTTTAGGGTTTCCCTAACTGACTTCCTTTCATGTCTATGGAATTTTGATTGCGTTTGAGCAATTTGTAACGTCAGAGTTTGACTGTTTGACATCAGAATTTAAAGAACTCTATTTGATATAGCAAATCCTCCCGCTACAGCTCGTAACATTTTGATGCCATAACTTTTGAAAGGATTGACCTAGAGGCTTGAAATTTTCTACACACGTAGGCCCTATAAAGAGCACGGTACGAAAAATATAGCGAAACCTCTAGGGTGGTCTGGGCCCCCTTAGGGGCCACTTGTATGAATTTCATGGTTCCTTTTTTAACTTTTGAACAAAGAGGGCAAAATTCCTGAAATTTCGTAAATTTGTAGTGCGGTTCTAAAAAAATAAAACAAATATACAAGAAAAGTGATATAAGCCTCTTGGGCCCCGCCGGAGGTCCCGAAGCCTTAAATACAATTGAAGCTATAACATTTGAACGGAACGACCTAGGAACCTGAATTTTTGTATATTTAGAGTGTGGTACTAAAAAAATATAGCAAATATACAAGAAAAGTGATGTAGGCCTATGGGGCCTGCCAGAAGACCCCAAGGCCTCAAATACAAATCAAATTATAACTTTTGAACGGAAAGGTCTAGAAACTTGAAATTTTGTATATTTTTTGTTTGGTACTAAACAAGATTAAACAGAGTATAAAAAATCGACTTTGATGAAACCTTCACTATCGCCTAGTTATATCAGCCCATATTTTGAAAACTACTGAACCGATTTTGATGAAACTTCGACTGTTCCCTAAGTTGAAAGATACTTAATCCAATAAAAAATAATTTTACAATTCGATTTCTATTTTCTGAGAAATACGTGGACAAACAAACATACATACAGACATACATACACTTATGAAATTTGGCACACATGTTTAGAAGCTCACATAGACTAACATATACGAATATTGTGCAATTCCAACAATATTACATACATACGCGTCGAATTGATAACCTCCTTTTTTTTGAAGTCGGTTAAAAATATAGCCAATATAGAAGGAAGCCGATATAAGCCTCTAGAATCCCGCCAGGGGCCTCGAGGCACCAAATACAATTGAAGCTATACCATTTGAACGGAAAGGCCTAGGAACCTGAAATTTTGTATATTCATAGTGTGGTGCTAAAAAAATATTGCAAATATACAAAAAAAAGTAATATAGGCCCCAGCAGAGCCCCTCAAGCCCCAAACACAAGCAAAGCTACAACTTTTAAACGAAAAGGTCTAGAAATCTGAAATTTTGTTTACTTATAGAAAATTACTTAAAAATTTAGCTAATATACACTAAAAACTGGTATAACGCTCTTGAGACTGACAGGGGCCCTGAGCCCCCAATCACAAATCAAGCTTTAACTTTTGAACCGAAAGTCCAGAAATCTGAATTCTTGCAAATTTATGGTGTGTTATTTAAAATTTTAGCTCCTATACACTAAAACTTATATAGTCCTCTGGGGCCCTGGCAGGTGCTCTAAACACAAACAGAGCTATAATGTTTGAACGAAAAGGCTTAGAAATCTGAAAATTATAGTAGTTTGCTAAAAAATTTAGCTAAAATACAAGAAAAACTGGTATAAGGCTCTTAGGTTTCGACGGGGGCCCTGAAGCCCAAATCACAAATAAGCTCTAACATTTGAATAATAAAAAGGCCTAAGAACTTGAAGTTTTATATTTTACAGTGCGTTACTTAAAAATTATAGACATTATACAAGGAGACTGGTATAGGCTTCGGGGCCCCTGGCGGCCTCAAATACAATTGAAGCTATAAAATTTGTACGGAAAGGCCAACGGTCCTGAAATTTTATTTAATCATAGTGTGGTATTTAAAAATTTAGCTAATCTTATTAAAAATTATATAAGTCTCTTGACAGGGGCCTTGCGGCCTCAATCTCAAATCAAGCTATAAATTTAAAACCAGAAGTCCAGAAACCTGAAAGGTTTTTTATATATAATGTGTTGCTTAAAATTTTAGCTAGTACACACTAAAATTGATATAGGTCTCTGAGGCCTCGGCAGGGGCCGCGAGGCTCCAAATACAAATCAAGCTATAACTTTTGTACGAAAAGGCCTAAGAACCTGAAAATTTGTAGTTGTGTCTCTCCACTTATTATAGTCACGAGCTGCTACTACTCGTAACATTTTGATGCTAAAACACTTTTATCGTTGGATAACGATGCTTTAACTAATTTTTATACATAAAGTAATGATCCAGTACACAAAATAATGAAAGGAAAAAACCGTTAACTTAATATGAAATCAAAGAAAATCATTTTTTAAACACTTCATTTTAGAGAATAAACTATTCGATAAGATAAAATGAATAGATATAATAATTATGATAAAATATGGATAAAATGAACTATTACACAAGTTTAATCTTTAATGATAGACTTAATTTTGTGACCAATAATTATTAGACCACATTTAGGGATATATATATATATAGATATATATAAAGATATTATGCTACCTTCGCACGGTCAAAATATAATAAAAATTATTCAGTCATTAATAAAATCCATATCATCAATATTAGGGAAGAAGTTACACTGAAAAATCATTCCCAATTTAATTAAAACTTTCCCCTCTAAACAGATATTTGCGTCTGGCTTAGGACAAAAGTTCGTTGGGTAGATTTCCTGCCTCCTATTGTGTCACTGTGAAGGCGTTATAAACAATATGCAATACACGCAATCAAAGGCTTGTAGTAAAGCAAATACTAAACCAAAGCGGATGTGGAGTTGTTGTTTTTTTACATTTCCCTGGTGGTTTGTGGTTCGTTCTAACTTCGATGTATATTCTATTGCGCGGAACGGGCAAATAGACACTGCAGTTCGAATAATGCAAATGTTCGAATGATGCAATCACCTGGAGCATTTAATAATATTAGAGTGGAAAAATCATCCAAGTTGCTGTCACTTCTAAATAGGATTTATTCAATGAGGTACAGTTTTATTTTGTCATTAAAATAATGGAATAATGACAACTTCTTTATTTCAGTACGAAACGAATTTAGTCATAGTATTAACTAAGCGTGAATTAATTCTTAAATCAAACTTATTAGCCAAATATTATATCTGCATGCACTGTTATCATACATACCTATTATTAGTGTTTTACAGTTTTTTTATGTAGAGTCTATTTTGTTGTATAGAAAATTTTAACCAATACTAAACTTGATAGAGTTCACGCAAACAAAAAAATTAAGTTTCGTGAAAACGCTAGTATGAGTTCAGTCGCATTTCTAATTTTAATTACTCTTTGAAAAATAACATTTCATATATTTTCTTAATTAAACTTAAAACAAAGCCTTATTAAACAACATGAAAGAAAGATCTCTATAAAACACTACATTCATTGTGCTCTCATAGAAACACCTTATTCAAAGTTATTTAATGCATTAGATGATTTATTTAAATTATTTATTTGGAATAATTTACGAAGCAGCGCTGTATAATATTGCCATTAACTCTTTACTAACACATTAACTTTATAATATTTTTGCTACCATGCCATGTAAGTATTAAGCATGACTCTGAACCCTTCTGCTAGATCCATCTTTATATTAAGAAAATTTTTTAATTCTGTACTTTCAGGATCAAAAACATTTCGCTTCAGGTTAACAGTTCTTTATAAACAGACTGTGAAAGAGAATGCTCAACATATGGTTAATATGATTTATTTAGACCCTAAAAATTTAATAGAACTATTTCTTACTATTAATTATATTTCTAACTTGATTAAGATTAATCATATAATGTATACATGCTATTTCTCCGAGTCAATTATTACTACACAACGTCCAAAATAACAAACGTAAAAGTAAAATCTGACATTAACTTCATACAATAAATAAAATTCATTAGCTTTCTGGTCTGCAACGAGCACAATAATAAATGATAACGCCAGGAATGATAGCCGCCAACCATACGATTGCCGCTGAACTGCAGTTAAAAGTAGGAAATTGCGTTGTAAAAAAATAAAGTGATGCTACTTTCTATATCCAGTATTTATGTTTTTGGAGTAAACTAGGCGTAATAACTGAAAGAAAATCAACTATCTTTAATCAAACGTTCATCACTCATTCTTTCCACATGTCTAGACTTACAAATTACATCCACTACATGTCTATTTACACCACACATACCTCTTACATTATGATTTGGACAGTGACGGATTAACCTCCGAGGCGCCCGAGACTAAACTTTATTCGGGACCCGGTTACGTCTATTCACACGTTAATTTTTTGTTATGTGTATAGAACTAAATATAGACAAAAATATTAAATAAATTCATCGCGGGGCCTCTTAGAAGACAATTGGGCCCACTTTTCATATTCTAACTTTTGTCTACGCTAAAAAGTGTCACTGAAGTCGGAAAACGGTTACGTCTATTCACACCAGCCGCCTCTTAAAAATTTCATCTTCATAGCAGAATCAATAGATATACAGGGTGTTTTTGAATTGAGTACAGATTTTTTGGGAGATGATAGAAGAGGTCCTTAGAAGTATTTTTTGTCATATGAACATGGGGTCCCCGCAACTCCGTTTACTTACAATACTGCATTGAACAATCAAATGACACCGGGACTTAGTGTGCGTTGGTAGGCCTAGATATTTTTATTTTTAACAATTAACACAAGCAATCTACTGTATGACTTTTACAGTAATTGTTCGAAATGACTGCTTTCCCAGAATGCGATTAGTTCATTTACATATGGACTAATCGTATTTTACAAAGGGGTTGGATACCATGGAATCTCCTTGACGAAGTTTGTCCTAAGACTTTTCAACAAACAAGCACATGCACCTTGAAATTTCTTTGCAAACAATTACTTTAAAAGTTATTACAGTAGATTGCTTGTGTTAATTGTTAAAAATAAAATAATCTAGGCCTACCAATGCACACTGCGTCTCGGTGTCATTTGATTGTTCAATGCAGAATTGTAAGTAAACGGAGCTGCGGGGACCCCATGTTCATATGACAAAAAATACTTCTAAGGACCTCTTCTATCATCTCCCAAAAAATCTGTACTCAATTCAAAAACACCCTGTATAAGGCGCCAGTTAGGCGCCCAGTGAATTGCTGGTAGCCCAATAGAAAAGCTTTCGACCAAGTGTGGCACGAGGGTCTACTTTACAAGATGATTAGAGACGGGTTTCCTCCTGATTTTATTTCGATTGTGAAATCCTTTCTTATCAACAGGTAGTATCAATTTAAAGTTGATCATCGCTATTGAATTCATGTCAAATGAATGACGTGATTTTTAATATGGGGTGACAACGATTCAGTGAGGGCCCGACAGCTGGTATAGGGGAAGTTCTAAAACTTATCTATTGATTCAGTTCATAGCACCAAACGTTTCTGATGCTTTTCGTGCAACACCCAACTTTCACTTCCCCTATGTTTAGATTAGTAGCAACACTCTTTCATGCACAGCCATTATTGCACGCTGCAATAAGTCAACGTTCCTTGCTTACTTCTCCAGAGCAGGTTCGACCTGCAGCCGACATCGAAATCTCACCATGAAACCATCTTCAATTAAAAAAATTAAAAAATTAATCCATTCCACTTGCTCCAAATAATGTCTATTCGGGTCTATTTTGCAAACTGTTCGATCCATACCTCCACCCCCTCTCTAACACAACCACCTTTTTATTTTCAACGTTGATTCTCAAATTTTGCTTTTCACACATACTTCGTACATTCAACCTCTTACAACCATTCAAACTGAACCAGCTTCACTCCCTGAAAGGAGGATAATATCATCTGCATATGAGTCGTATATTTGGAAAGTGGCCTAAGTCAACTTAAAGGAAATCACGTTAGCTGTTATAATGTTTATAATTCTAGATTATTTTTTATTTTAAACAATTTGCAGCTCATTAAATTAGAAATTAAGATTTTGGAAATAGGAAATTAGCTATTTAATAGAATAATAATAATTTTGTTTTGAAAGCGCCCTAAATCCATTTTGACAAGTTTCAAATTTACATGTAGTACGCAGGGTGTTTACTTTGAAGTGATCCACCCAAATATCTACAAATCTATTAATTTGTCAACAATCTGTTATCACAATGCTATAGGAAAGTGAGGATGCGTAAGCTGATATTTAAGTCAGATTTAACCTTTGACCTCTTTAAGGGGTCAAATCATAACGTAACTTTTTAACCATGTAAGATACAACAAAAGTGGCAATGGAAAATTGTAGATCACACCAAGTTTACCCCTAAATCACCATTTTTTCCATAATTTATTTCTTTATTTCACAAGAAATTTATAGAAAATGTTCAATTTGTTTACCAACTGAAGCAATACACATCAGTAAATGTTTTTCGAGAAATGCTTGTACATGCGTATTGAATTCGGGTATTCAACTCATCCAATCTGTGGGAGAAGTTTGATACACAACATCCTTCACATAATTCAAAAAAAAATCCATGTATTACTTCATGGCTATGAAATAAAGAAATAAGTTATGAAAAAAATGCTAATTTAGGGGTAAAAATGGTGTGTTCTACAACTTTACCATTGCCAAGGTTAAAAGTTACGTTTTGATTTGACCCTGAAAGAGGGTCAGACTTCAACAAATTTTCACTGCGAGGTTTTGAAGAGATTCATGAAAAATTTTGCGTAAACTACCCAGTTGTGGAAGAACAAAAACTGCTTGCTCCACCATGACACACAGTACGCTCGTTGTGAAGGAATTCCTAGCAAAAAAAACAACATGGCAACGGTCCCCACCCTCCCTACTTTCCTGACCTACCCCCTGCGACTTCTACTTCTTCCCTAAAATGAAAGGGCGACGTTTTGACTCCATTGAAGATATCCAAGTGGAATCACAACTGGTCTCGAACACCCACGAAAACTTCCGGCAGTGCTGCCAAAATGGGGAAATCGCTGGGATCGTTGCATAAGTGCCGGAGTTATCTTGATATAAGGTGATAGCGGAAATTAGGGTGTAAGGTATGTTTTCTGCTTTTTACACTAAAATTCTCGGAAATTTTGTGTAGCACCTCGTACATGTATTATGCTTTTTCTTTCGACTTGCAAAAAAAGCACTGCCTTACTCAATGTTGACTACCTCAATTGCATATTACAAACGAATATATTTTACATCTGGGTTTTCCTAATTTCCATAATAATAATTATAAGTTCCATATCTCTAGGATGAAGCATAGAAATACCATGTATTCAGAAACATCTAAAAAAATCTTAGAAATGAAAAGCATATTTCAGCAAAATCAACGTGGCGCAGCGCCATGCTGCCCCTTGCCCCGCCATGCTGCCCCTCGACCCCGCCACGATGCCCCTCGGCGCTGCACAAACGCAAGAAACTGAATCCAATAAATGCCAACAATTTGCGTCATAAGTGATCATTGTGGAGCTTATCATTGCGACGTGAGTGATGACCAAACATTTTAATTAAACTACTAAGTACATTCGTTGTCAATTTAGTTGGTAGCCGTGACAAGCTGTTCATCGCGTTACTCCTTGTGCTTTTTTATCCTCCTTGTGCTTTTTTTATCCTAAAGCCTTTTGTATTCGTTTGCGGTAGTTTCCTGTGGTCGCTTTACTGTCAAACAAACCGTTTCGTCCGCGAAAAGAAGTATTCCTCAATAAGCTTTCACGTTTAAATTAGCATTAATAAAATGTTGAGGGGTAATACAGATCAAGTGTATAATGTATAAAGTTTAAAAATCTTAATGCAATCATTATCCTGCAATTTCGCAATTTTATCCTGCAAAATAGTGCATAAATTGTTGAAAAATATACTTTAAGAACTATTGAGGACTGTACCACCAGATGACGTCTTTTTGTGGCATCACACAGTAAGGAAGAGATTAGCCTAGAAGAAATTAGAAAGCCTTCGTAACGCGCCCTAATCGCATACAGATTCCGAAGTTAGCATTATGCCTTAAAAATATAAATGTAGGTCACTGAAATGCATGTACTTTTATTAACTTTAAAGTAAGAATTTAGCTGCATTCAGTGCCCCTTTCAGACGTTCAGTGCCCCATTGCCTTCAAGCGCGCCATGCTGCCCTTTGTTTGATATTTTACAGCAATAAGTGTGATGCGATTTTTGAGAACTGAACCGTGTACATGTAGAATATTCTATAAACATCAATGAATGAAGATACAGAATTTAAAACTTACTTAAAATTTATTACTGCGTCGGAGGAGAGAAAGAAACTTTAATAATTTAATTGACACTACTGTACAGAAATGTAAGCCCAATCTTAACACCCAAACGCAAAGATAACATCAATGATATGAAACATTTATTACATTAAGGTGCGTCCAAAACGTTTATTACGCTCACACCTATTCATGGGGTTAAATTTGTAAAAATAAAACGAACTGTTCATATCACTGATATATTTACGGAAATATTAGTTACATTACACACCAAGTTCTAGTTGGATATCTTAAATTAAACAAAAGAGAAAAAGTGGAAATCTGCTGTCCTATAAAGATAGCCTCACTCCTTGAAAATTTCTGATATTTTAGACTACTCTTGAGGTGTTGCATATATTAAAGTCCTTGCCTCGTGTAGTGTTTTTAGTGGTACTAACAGTAACCAGCTTGTGACTGATCATCAGTGCTATATCAACTGTTATATCAACTGTCCAGATCATCAGTGCAGCATGGGTCGTGGCAAGATGTTGACCGAATGAGAAATGGCCCTTATTACAGCCTACAAGAAGCAGAAGCTGAGACTGGCCGATGTCCAAAAGTGGTGAACAACACTCTAGAACTCGGTGGTGGATTACAAAAATAAAAATTCAAGTGGCAGACCATAGAAACTTCTGAAAGGCAGGAGAGACTAATTTTTAGAAAGCTGAAATGCAACAGGTCATTTCTCCGACAGTTGGCACGTGACCCTAATGTCGCAGTGAGTAAATCAACAGTAGTCAGAGTTGCTTCTTGCAGCAACATGAAGAGGAGTCAACCGAAGCTTACACAAGCACACAAAAACAGAAGTATTTCAGAAATTACACCAGATGGGTGGAAAAATGACCCCTTCAAGTCCACTTCTCTGATGAAAAAAAGTTCAACCTAGAGGAACCAGATGGTTGGGCATACTACTGGCATGCTCTTCGAGAAGAGGAGCAAGTCTTCTCCAAGAGGCAACAAAAAGGGCCATCCTTAATGGTGTGAGGTTGCTTCGGATATGGTAGAAAACCATAAGCAATCCTCACATCCCGTATGAACCAATACAATTATCCAGAGATGTTTGAAATGATCTAAAAACCACCTACTGCCCTTTGCTGAAGGGAGCCCATACAGGTTCTTCTAATAAAACAACGTTCCTTGTCACACAGCCAAATCAACTTGGGAGTGGTTTTTAGGCAATATGCATCAGCTCAAGGCAGCCATCATTATTGCGTGGGAGGAATTTAATGCAGTGTTGCAGAAACTCGTCGACAGCATTCACGATTGAGTACTGGATGGTATTGCCAAACGGGAGGAATTTATGGATCTTTAGACCGCATGAGGCAGCAGATTTCCTCATTTTTCATTTGATTTTCTTTTTTGTTCGATGTTAGATAACTAATTAAAAGTTAATGTGTATTGTCACTGATATCCATGTACAATACATGCATGTTATCAACAGTTCACATGGTCTCATTTCTATGCGTTCCTTATCATTTTGGACGCACCTAATCTGCACACCATAATTATTTACAATCCCTCCCTCAACGCAAAGTGGAGATGAATAAATTATTCATATTATTTTGTCTTGTTTTATTTACTTTAAGGGTATTTTACGCTTTTTCAAAATTAAAAAAGATTATTTCATGATTTGAAAGTGGCTTAAGTCCCTTTACGGCTAACACAAACGTGTTATTTTTAAAACGCAAACCCTTCAATATCTCTATTCAAAGCTAAACGGACTCATTTAACAAACAGCATCATCTCTGATCCCCCACTTTCACGCTAAGCTCATTCTTTTCAGCCCCCGTTATGCATGCATCCATGTATTCATTAATATCCAAGGGGAACTCGTGCATCTTTTTCTAACACATCCCTTAATACTAAAACATCCTGGCATTGCTTCATTCAATTCATACAGTAACTAAATTACACACATGCCCATAGTCGTCACTTTTACAGCCCCAAGTAATCGTTCACTCACATCGCATTTTTTAGCACTCACCACATCTTTTAATTATTCTGGCATAATCTTATCCAGATCTACAAATGCAGAGATACACTTCTTTTGTTTACAGAGACACTTTTCCACATCATATGTACAGAAACATATGCTGACCCTTCCTATGAAAGCACTTCTCAGTTTTGCAGCTTTGCCGTAACCAACCGTTGTCTATTTTCAGGCTTGGGACTGTCCTAGATATAATTATTGTATACTAGCTGATATACCCGTCGTTGCGCAATATCTGAATGTGAACATAAGGACAAATGAACGCATGAAAAAGCTTAGATTTAATATAGTAAAAATTCATATTGAGGAATCGAAAATAATTCTTTTAAAATGCTCTCAATGGACGGCCTCTCCAACTACGGCCCTTTAGCAGTTCTACTTGACTTCGCTCGTGTTGGAATTTGTGTATAGCTGTTGTGAGTTTGACCGTAACCACCGAGAGAGAAGGCCTCTGCGATGAAACGTAATACATTGTTACATCATCATAAATAGGGCATTGTTATTCGTATTTCTACCAATAATAAGTCATAAATTTGCCCTAACTATGATGATGTAACAACGTATTACTTTTCATCGCAGAGGACTTCTCTCTCGGTGGTTACAGTTTGACGCAGTGCCGGAGAAAAAAGGTGGAGAATAATATATAGAGTTTCGAAAGTGGGAGGAAATAGAACGAAAATGAAACAATAGTGTGATCTGACGTTTCTTGTAGCCTGGCTGTGGCTTTAGTCAACACCACCTAAAGATAAGCAGCTCTTTAAATGTTCATACATTGTTACACGAGGCCAACGAGAGACAGGCCAGGGCACTCAAAAGTCACATGATCACCAGGGTCCGGGCAACAATCTATCCTTCATTGTTTCCAACAAACGAAAAAATAGTGATTGTTAAAATCCAAGATGGAGACAATGAAGGATCTATTGTTGGCCGGACCCCGATGATCATGTGATTTTTGAGTGCCCTGACCTGTCTCTCGAAGGCCTCGTTGTTATACCATCATCAAACGGCCAAATTTAGGGCTTATTATTGGTAGAAATACGAATAACAATAGCCGTTTTAGTGTGATGTAACAATGTATGATGTTTCTGTGCGCAGACCTTTCTGTCTAGGTGTTGTTGTTAGTACCAACACCTCCTAGAAAGAAAGCCTCACAACTGAAAAGTCATATATTGTTACATCATCATAAGTCGACCAAATTTAAAGCTTATCTTTGGTAGAAATGCGGTTAACAATGGTCGAAATATGATGATGTAACAATGTATGACGTTTCAGTTGTTTGGCTTTCTTTCTAGGAAGTGTTGTTAGTACTCGGTGAGCACTGCGTCATCAAACTGAGACAAACAATGCAACTTTCATTGTTTACAACAAACGAAAAACCGTTCCGTGTATTTCATTTGTTGCAAACAATGAAAGTTGCATTGTCTGTCGCAGTTTGATGACGCAGTTCTCCCGAGTACTAAGGACTTCTCTTTAGGTGGTGTTGCTTTAGTTCTCCTATTTCGCACGCGACATACTTGTTATTATTTAATTTCATCAGCACTTGTTGACGCAACATAAAAACACGAACACCCGATTATTAGCATAAAGTTTGTTTTGCATTGTTGGTCATTAACAATGATTTGTGGATTTGTTGTTTCTCGTCGTTAGTCACAGAGTTGTTTACATGATAGTCAAGTACACAGAACTCTCACTGTTCTCCAGTCAACACCATTTTCCCTAATCGCTCGCTGCTAGAAAGTGAAAACACGGCATGGAAAGGTTAAATTTCACAGTTTAGTTTCCACGCAGTGTTTTCACTTTCTAGCAGCGAGTGATTAAGGAAAATGGTGCTGACTGAAGAACAGAGATCGTTCTGTGTGCTTAACCATCATGTAAACAACTCTGTGATTAAACTAACGACGAGAAATCACAAATCCAAAATAACCATTTTTTGAGGCACTTTGAACGTTTACCTTTCGTACCACATGTCTCACAATATCATATATTCATTAGATTTCACAGAATAAATTTCTGAAATCGGGTCCATCATTTTGACTTACCCTGTATTGTTGATTTGTGCATATTGTTGATGAGATGCCTCCTATTACTATGCGCTGCCATCTGAATATCGATTATTATCGGTTATTATTATCGGTAATTTTTTCGAAATCTCAGGTGGACAGTGACACTCTTGCTTTGAAGATCAAGTGTGCAAAGTTTCATCGAATCGGTTAGGAACGCATACGGGACAAACAAAAAAAGAAACATTCACATATATACATACATGATTAATAACATTTCGCCTGAAAGAGTTGATTGATCATGCTCATTTTCGACGCAACCATAAATTATATCTCTAAGGACATCTGTATAAAATATCACGTAAATAGGGGAAATGGCATAGGAGGAGCTAAAATTCTTTTTCGATTAATAATATAAATCAACTTTCGATTTTAATAATAATAATAATAACCAGAAATATGTTTGTTCCAGAAATATTCACTGATACAAAACTTATGCTTTTTTTTCCAGAGGAATAAACGTAACGTCCCAACTAATCCTCCTATTTACTACGATTCTCAATTACTCAAAGTTACTAATTCTTTTAAATATCTTGGTTTACTCGTAAAACATGATTTGACTTGGGATTTGCACAGTGATAATTTATATGCAATCTCAATAGGAACCAAGGAATGATTTCTAGGCTTAATTATATTCCCAATCATCTTTTGCTACTTCTTTACTAATCTCTGAAATATTCCTGTCTTTGTTACTGTTTAATTTTTTGGGCATCTTCCACTTCGTATAATCTGGATAGAGTATTAAAATTACAGAAGTGGTTCCTTCGCACCCTTACGAAGTTACGCATGTCACAATCTGTTTCTCACTATTTTGTATTATTTAAAATCCCACCCAATTTTTATTAGTTTTGTTCAAATTTGCTCTTTTGTCCATAAGGTCTTAAATAACCAGTTAATTTTGTCTCGTTCTCTTAACATTAATAAACAATTAGATAAATACAGGCACTTATCACGGCACGCTTCTGACATCTGTTTACCGCTAACCAAGAGTAATTATTCTCGCCGCTGTATTTCCTTTATCGTTTTAACGATCTGGTCTTCTCTTCCCGATGACGTTCGCTCTCTTCCTTCATGCTCTCTTTTTAGGAAAAAGCTTAAAACCATTTCATTTACTGATCAGTGAATTGCTTCGGTAGATGTATCTTCCGAAGGCTTCTTTGGCTTTCTGTTTATTCACATAAGTTTCTGGATTTACTGATTAAAACTCATGGTGAGTTGGTATTATTTCCCTAGATAACAGCGTTTTCATGGAGTATTTAATACAACTTCTTGTTGTCTTATCTGTAATTTTCTACAGGCTGTGTAATCTCTGCTGCTATCCATCTGAAAACGATATGCTGTAATTTTATTTATTTATTTATGTATTTATTTATTTTTGACTTTTACTGACGATTTTGCGATTTCCTATCTGCTCAGTTTTTCTGTTGTTTTTTTTTTGTTTTTTTTTTTACTCATTTTCTTTGTTATTTTGTTTTTTGCTTGTAATGTTTATGGCATTATTTATTTACTTAATTTGTAAATTTCAGTATTTTTTATCTTAATCTTTCGTAAGTCTAATTCATTAATCTTGTTAATAATTATTTGAAACTGCGTGTGCATCCGGGGACCAAACTCATCGGTCTATGACCATACAGGCCCCAATTATGCGCTGTTTGTATTTATCTAACCACTAATTAAATAAATAAATAGATTAACATAAATAAATGAATATATAAATAAATAAATTATATATATAATTTTAACAAAATAACAATGTTCGAAATAATTAAATTTCGATTTAAATGATATACATATATAGCCATTTATATTAAAGTGAATTATTCAAAGAAGAACTGTTTATCTATAATCATTTCAACTTAAAGGGCAAATGACACCAAATCGGAAGTTGATTTCAATTTTATTATATTTTTACTTTCATTTTTAATAAAGAAATCATAATTTAAAGGCCACTTCCGGTAATATAAATTCATTGTGAATTTTGTCAGAAACATCCGTAATAGCGTTGCTTATGACGTCAGCTTTTCTAACCGAGGCCGACGAGATTCACAAGCCACAGGCGTAACCACCAAGAGAGAATGCCTCCTCAATGAAACATAATACATTATTATATCATCATACATAGAGAAAATTTAGAGCTTATTATTGGTAGAAATATGAATAACGATGCCCTATCTGTGAGGATGTAATAATGCATTACGTCTCATTGTGGAGGCCTTCTCCTTCGGTGGTTACGCCGTGGGGTAATAGCAACATCACCTAGACGGAAGGCCTGCGCACAGAAAATCATAAATTGTTACATCATCATCAAACGGCTAAATTTAGGGCTTATTATTGGTAGAAATACGATTAACAATAGCCGTTTTAGTGTGATGATGTAACAATGTATGACGTTTCCGCTATCAGGCCTTCTGTCTAGGTGGTGATGCACAGGCCCGAGGAGATTTATAGGGCCTATTAATCTCGTCGGCCTCGGCTTAGCAAAGATGACGTCACGCGCAGCTAACGTTTTTGAATGGAGGAGGCCCCATTTCGCTTATTTGTTGCCTCTTTGAAAAAAAATTACGATTTGCTGTTTTCTTATTTTTATGTTACATTCTTTCTGATTATTTATTATCTCGATAGCGATATTTTTATATCATTTGCCTTTTAGTAGCATCTTTCCAAGAATGTGTTCAAGAAAGGCTTTTTTTTAACTAATGATTGGAAGAAAGTAATCGGACACTTTCGATTTTAGACGTTTTGTCGAATATCTAGAAAAGTACTTGACGAATTATCCTGAAATTTTAGGGGTGTAAAACGGATGTTACACCTCATATATTTCAGCGAAGGTTTTCTCCCGAAGGCAAATAGGGGACCAGCAAAGAAGTGAACCAAAAAAATAATGTTTGGAATCACCCTGTAAAAAATAATGCTTGAAATGCATTGTAGCTGTAGCATATGCTTAAGAGGCTTGTTTTACTTTTCTGTGTTCATTTGTATGAGAATAGCACTATATTCATGGAGATATAAAGGTTTCTAAAAAGGTCGAAATGTTTTCGTAAGTTTTTTGTTTATAACACGCAGGATTTTCAACCCAATGCAATGCCATTTTCAGGAAACTTGACAAACTACAGTACAGACAACACCCTGCAATCAGAATAGAAAAATATTAAATATTTGATGAAATATGAGCATTTTTTACTAAATAATGTTTAACTGCTCATGCGCATGCGTTACCAAATTGTCTTTTTCATAATTTATTAGCCAAATGTATAGAGCTACTCTTATAAAAAGCCCAAGCAAATATCGTGAAAATTGAGAAAGATATCGCCTATAGAATGAGTTGAATTTCAGTTGCTCTCAAAAATAAACAAAACGATAAGGTGCTTTCTCCAAACTTTTATTTTTGGATCGGACACCAGGATCAACTTCTTTTTACGCCGATATGAAGTCAATATGAAGTCAATATTTTTTCGTGTAACGCATGCGCATGCGCAATTAAACATTGTTTAGTAAAAATGCTCATATTTCATCAAATATTTAATATTTTTCTATTCTGATTGCAGGGTGTTGTATGTACTGTAGTTTGTCAAGTCGTCTGTACTGAAAATGGCATTACATTGGGTTGAAAATCCTGCGTGTTATAAACAAAAAACTTACAAAAACGTTTGGACCTTTTTAAAGAAACCTTTATATCTCCATGAATATACGTGCTATTCTCATACAAATGAACACAGAAAAGTAAAACAATCCCCTTAAGCATATGCTCTAGCTACAATGCATTTTAAGCATTATTTTTTACAGGGTGATTCCAAACATTATTTTTTTGGTTCACTTCTTTGCTGGTCCTCTATTTGCCTTCGGGAGAAAACCTTCGCTGAAATATGAGGTGTAACATCCTTTTTACACCTCTGAAATTTCAGGATAATTCGTCAAGTATTTTTCTAGATATTCGACAAAACGTCTAAAATCGAAAGTGTCCGATTACTTTCTTCCAATCAGTGTATTTATTAAATATACAGGAAATAATTTAAAATAACCAGTACTATGAAGGTATAGTTTAAACATAGTTTAAATATATCCCCATTGATATGAATTTAAACATCCTGTTATTTTGCCATCTATCGAATTTTAAGACGAGTACATTTGGTACTTTAATTTTCATAAGACAAACAAGGGACTTCCATATTTTTTCCTCTCGTTGAGGGACTTCCTTATATTTAAATTCGCTTGCATTCTCAATTCTCTCTTAGATGCAAATGATAGATGTAGAAAAAAAGAAGGACGAGACACCAGAACCCTGGAATAATATAATATAAAAAATAATAAAAATTGAACTCAGGGTAATAAGATCCTGATCACTTTCAGGATAATTCTCTATTATCCTCTTTACTTTGACAAAGGATATTCTTTATCCGAAACGTCAGTTTTTTTCAGGATCAATTTTTATTCTATTAGATGCAAGTAAAAGATTGTTATATTTGTATGGCATTTCACTTTATTTGTTTTAGTTTTAAATTTAAAAAATTAAAAACAAACAAACAGGTGCTGTGTTTTTACATTTTATTTTTTCCCGACTTGCTCCGGTGGGAAATTTTCATACAACATGAAATCCTATTTACAGTAATGACTTGTTTACAAATTTCTAAAGCAATCTGATTGTGTAACTAACTAGTCATTATGATGTTTTCTTCTTTCAGGTTAAACAAAATGGAAAATAATTCTGATATTTATGGAATTGATACAGACCCTTTAAAAGACTACTCAATAAATTTCTTCATTGCAATAAGTCTTGCATTGTACTGGACAATAATCTGTCTTTTTAATTATTTCATTGGAAAAGAAGCTTTCGAAAGCCATTTATGGTTGAAAAATCGCAATAGTTTTTGCTTTTGTGTCATGTTGCTAGATTGCGGAATCGTTGCGGTCTGTTCAGTGATGATCGTGTTCGTCGAAATGTTATCAGCCGTTATTACACCACCCTTTGATATGAAGAGCCTGTTTCTCATAAGTAAATATTTGTTTTTGCTATTTCATTGTATTTTAGCTCAGTTTGGTTTCTACTACAAATGGATGCCACCAGGTTTTGAGTATGGAAGTCTTGCTTTTTTTTATCTTATGGATTTCATATTGGCTTCATTGTGCCTGAGCGTATCAACTTTGAATTCCATCGCTTATTACTCCTTGATGGTGTTTGTAAGTATATCTGTATGCGTGTTCATTATGCTGGAAGCCAACAACCAACGTAAAGCAGGATATTGTATTGGGCGTTGTTTCTTTTCACTGTTGCAAGCTACATGGTATTTTCAGAACTATTTGAATCCTTTTGTCATCCACGCAGGTGAACAATGGAGGTACATGTATAATTTTCAAGCTAACGTGGTATACTTTGCTTGTATTTTTATTGCCCATTGCTTTTTTTGTTTCACTATTATGACAGTTATTGCCGTTGTGATCTTTAAGTTCTTCACTAATAGTAATTGCGTGATTAAAACACCATTAAAGCTAAACAATTTTCTTAATGGGCAGACAGTGAGAGTTCCACTGGATGGAGAATGCAAAGGAAAAGGAAATAGTAAAATGGCCAAATGTTAAATTATTACTAAAAAAAACAATATATGAAAATTAAAAAAAAAAAAAGAAATTCTAACCCAAAAAATAAAATTTAATCGTTCAAGAGAAAAGAAATATAAATCCCTTATATTTGAATTTAAAGAATTTTATGTAACTACTGTATAATATAATTCGAGATATGTAAATAATATTATATAATTAAGATTAAACTATACTCATGTTGAAGCTAATCATTTGCAGCAAGGAAGATTTTATGAACACCAATAATTTTAACTGTCAATTGACTCTCATTGTATATTTGTTGTTTGGGTTCAAGGAGTAATATGTCTTCATTAATAATATCTGGAAGCAGAACTGTGGTTGTGAATGGAAACGTATGGATAAAGAGATTCGCATAGCAGAATGCTGCTATTTTCTAAATAACGTCGACAAAATGGTAAACATTACCCAAATGCAACTCTTACCTCCAAGAACATTAATGGTATTAATATTTGCAATTATTTAAATGTGACTGTGTAATTTAAATTTCTTGTGTATAGCATTAGTTATTATTACCTCTTAATTAATTTCAGTTTTTAATTTCTCTTTCCAATATAAAATATTTTTTCGTATAGCCATATGATTAAAAAAATTGTATCAATACACAGACTTTTATGTACGGAGTAGCCAAGGGGAGGGGGAGAGGGGTTAAGGGGAGGTTCCCCCCTCCCCCTCGGGTATCGAGAATTGCAACGAAAAAAGCGGGAATGATTCCGTTATTATTTTTTTTTTGGGCTGAAAAATTCTACCTTTTAGGGAGCTCGATATTTTATCTAACCCTTTCTTAGGAGTACGAACGCTGCCTATTCTTATACCATGCTTTTCCAAAATCATAGTAACCTCGCCCCCTTACTCCCTTCTGGCTAGAATGGTTTGTTTCCATATTAATTAATTGGTTTGTTATCATAATTATTTAATTAATTGTTTTCTTATTAATAGTATTATTTTTCAGCATTATTTCCACTTATTTACAGCTTGTAAACCTTTTTTCTTTCTAAGCTTATTTATATCCAACGAAAGGAAAAAAAGAGTGGTTGTCCAGTTAAATTTCTAATTTCAGTTTTAGACATTGGTGCAAAGGAAAATTAACAATGTCCAGAAACTGAAAGTGGAAAGTTAATCGGACATGTCCACTTTTTCTTTTATTAGTCGGAGCATAACGTATAGAATAAGAGGTATGATCACTCTAATAATTATTATAATTATTATAATGTACGTGCATCAGCTTCGGCTTTGCGCTGCGATCGTTAATGATAACATTAATCGACCCTTTTGGCTTCGTTTCACGTATTTTATGTGTTATTTGGAAACAATTAATTTTTTAACAAGTACTCTTGTTAATATTATCAGTTTTAGTGCCGTTTGTTTAGTAGCCAACGCCAGAAGCGGAGGAGCACATGCATAAGAGTATGATCACACTTATTAAACAGAAATATAGAAATATTTCTATACATTATGGTCAGAGGATAGAAATAGGAAATAAAGCAATAGAACAGTATAAGAAGAAATTAAAGTAATAAAAAATTATATAATAATTTCAAAGTTAATGACAAAATAAATAATGCTCGGCCTTATTTTGAGGAACAGTGATAAGTTTTTGGTAAAGTTATCAAATATTATCTGCCTTTCTGTTTTTATATGTGGACGTAAACAAGTTATGCTCAAAATTTCTTCTGATGATAATGAAACAAGTTGAATGCTGAACTTTCTAGGAAAACTTTTATTTGGTTTGTTTTTTAAATTTAAATATATGATACACCAAACGAATGTGAGACTTCAACAGATCAACATCAATGCGTTTCTGACATTATATTAAGCGAGGCCCAAAAACGTTGGTAATTTTAACCATTTATAAGGTGTTTTAATTAAAATTTACATCATTCTTGAAACGGGAAAATTGTTGTAAATATAGTATATTTTACCAATAAAGTATTTTAATATTTTTGTATCAAAAATTGTTGTATCTCTAATGAATTTATTTATCCATGTGTTTAATTGGCTATAGTGCAGGTTAGACTTATAACAGTTTATTTTAATATATAGCTTTTTTAAAATAACCATTTTTATACCTATTTGCCGGGCCGGGCCAAAAGCGGTGCAAAAGCTGCCGCTGCACACGGCGTCATGCACTAATAATATTTCGGGATATTTTTTAAAATATGCACCAGGCTCCACTTTTTCTTGGGCCGGCCTTACCTATTTGAATATTATTTTTCGACGAGTATTTCTCCCGTGAAAAAATCACGGGACCGTAAGAAAATTTATTACGATGCATTAAATTCAAGCAGCACTCAATTGCAATCGTTATGTACAGTCAACCAAAGGAAATAATCCACACGAGTTTAATACTTAATATTACATTTCATGCTAATGTGTTGTTTTAATAGCTTTTTTAATTATGATTATTTAAATTTAATAATCTTAATAATGTTAACTCTAAATGTAATATTAAATTATTAAAAATAAATTAATATTGAAACGGTAAAACTTAGAGTAAAATTCAAGTGTGGATTATTTCCCTTTGACGACTGTACCATAGAGATAGATATATACCAGAGGTGGAAACTCAATGCTAAATCAAGGGACTTGGGATCAAGTGCTCGCCAGGGCGGCGCTTCGATTCGCATGAAGAATAAACAGACGACGTTGTTGCTTAATATGGCATTTCCAACGTTCGATGTCCTTAAATAGAGCTCGCGTTTCATATTAAATTTTAATTTTCACACTATTCTTCTTTTACTCCTGTAGATGCTCTTTCAATAATAATAATAATAATAATAATAATAATAATAATAAATTTTAAAATGAAAAACAAAAAATATGCCCTGCTACACATTTGTCTTTTTTTAATTTTATGAAATCTTATTTTAACTTTTTATTTCACTTTTTAAACCAAAAAGGAATACTTTTTTTTAAAGTAAAAGCAAGAATGGGTGAAGGGGGGTAAAAATGTAAAAAAGGTTTTTTAAATACTTTATTTTATTTTTAGTAATTTTAGGAGGACACACGAATAATAAGTTAACGTAGAAAATTAACTGCTATAGATTATATAAAAAAACAACTTAATTGTTTGAAATTTTTGAAATTTGAAATTTATTATCCAATAAACAAAGGGCCTGGATATGTATACAAAAAAAATTTCACATTTGTGAATTCATTATTTTTTTATTAAGATAATTTCAAAACTCTTTATCGGCCTCGGTGGCTCAGCAGGTTGCGTGATCGCCTCTGATGCCCGAGTACACGGGTTCGATCCCGGCCGAGGACGACGAGGATTTTTCAGGGGTAAATCCTGAGATCACGCACTTCCTTCGGAAGGGAAGTAAAGCCGTTGGTCCCGTGTAGACGTTTGCCGGCTGCACGTTAAAGAACCCTTGCGAGGCAAAATTTGCGGCCCCTATAACGCCGTCCTGAAAACTCTTAGTTGAAAATGACCATAGCAGTTGAAAAGGACGTTAATACCAAACCAAACCAATCAAAACTCTTTTGGCAAACTTTAATTTTTTGTTTGCATATTGTTTGGTTAACATTTTTAAATACTGTTCTATTGTCATTTTTACATATTTAATTATGATAGTTGCAAGTACAATTCAGCATGTGAATGAGAACAATATAGTGATTTCCAAGAAATAATTGGATGGATTTCTTGCAAAAGTTTTTCTGCTTTCAACTGTCAACCGAGAAGTAAAACACCCTTTAAAACCATATGATTTATGGAGTTGTTTTAATAGTCAAAGTGTTGGTGAATTGATTTTTTTTTTGTGTGAACAGCCGGTTCCACAGAGGAATTTATACAGAAATGATGGGATTCCTTGTCACTCAATTATTGAGAAGATCTGTTCATATGAAGATGTTAATTTCAAACAAGATAGTGTGCCAGCTTATACATCCAAAAAAATCAGAAAAGAGAAATAAGTGTCCTGAAATGGCCAGGAAATTTGCCTGCCATGAATCTAATCGAAAATCTATGGGCAATAGAATAAATAGAATACAGAAACCGTTAACAAAGGACAAAGAAAGATCTCACTAAATGCATCCAAAGTGTTAGAAATATATTACACAGGAACTTTGCCCTGACCTTATAATATCATCGCCCAAAAGAATTGGGACTGTTATTACGGCAAAAGGTGATTCTACAAAGTAGTAAAATCAATTATGTATATATAAAAAAATATAAGATATTTCCGATAATTATGTTTCCGAAATAATTTCAATACGTGAAATTAATTTTATTTTCGCTGACGCATTTTGTAACAAAAATGTCTTCAAAGCAGTGATTAAATTTACAATACTCATTTCCAAAAAAGTTGGGACAGTGCAAAATATATAGAAAAAACAAAAAAGGGATGATGTAACAAAACTTTCTCGCGAATACAAAATAGCAGATACGTTTATGAAATGACATAAATATACTGTGTGCACCAAAACATTTTGTATCGTGGCCGGGACGTTCATTTTGAATGGGGGTGTTGCAACACGTTCCAAAATAGTAGGGACATACGTTGTAGAAAGCGCCGTTAGTAGTGGAACCTTCCGAATTGTTCGGGAATAATCTAGAATGATGACGTCGTACTACATTCCGTATAAATAACAGTTGCCATCCGTCGTTCAGGTAACTTATTCGGAACGATGGGTCGAGGCAAGCCAGTTAGCGAAGATCTTCGTGTTCGAATCATTCAAGAATTCACAAACAACGTTTCTCAGCGTGCAATAGCCAGAAGATTTAACCTGCCATCATCTACAGTACATAATATTATCAAGCGCTACCGAGATAGTGGTGAGATCACAGTTCGGAAAGGCCAAGGTAGAAAACCTATTCTGAATGCTCGAGCTCTTCGGATCCTCCGACGTCACTGCGTCACGCATAGGGATGCTGCGATTACGGACATAGCCACGTGGGCCCGCGATTTCTTCGGGAAGCCATTATCGTTGAATACTGTACGCCGGTGCATCCACAAATGCAAACTTAAGTTATACTGTGCACAACGGAAGCCATACATCAACAAACGACAGCAACGTCGCCGTCTGATATGGGCTCGAGCCCATCGCAATTGGTCCCAAGCACGCTGGAAGAACATATTGTGGTCCGATAAATCAACCTTTACGATTGTTTACGGAAATAATGGACGCCGTACACTCCGGACCAAAGACGAAAAGGATATTCCCGCGTGCTACAGGCGTTCGGTACAGAAACCACCGTCTGTCATGATCTGGGGCTGTATTAGTGGCCATGGAATGGGAGACTTGCACATCTGCAATGGCACCGTCAATGCTGAAGCGTATATACAGATCCTGGAACAAGCTATGGTGCCATCTAAGAGGCGCCTGTTTGGACGACGTCAGTGTATATTTCAACAAGACAACGCCAGACCGCATGCAGCGCGCATAACTTCTGCATGGCTAGGTCGGCAGCGCATTCGTATGTTGGATTGGCCCCCTTGCAGCCCGGATCTGTCGCCTATAGAAAACGTTTGGCGTATTATTAAACGAAAACTACGACAGCGACGACCCCGGACAGTTGAACAGCTGAAAACCTATATCCAACAGGAATGGGACAGAATTCCGGTTACGGTGTTAGAAAGATTGGTGACATCGATGCCCAGAAGATTACAGTGTGTCATCAAGAGGAGAGGTGACGCCACACCGTGGTAAACGCCGTGCTGTCCCAACTTTTTTGGGAGTGTGTTGCACGTGCCAAACAGGAAAACCACCTGTATCTTTCTTTAAGCATATAAGATATGTGATCCCATGCCTAATTTATCGTTTATGTATTGTAATGCGTTGAAATAAACGGCAATACAATAATCCAAACAAATATGTTGGATTTCTTCTTATATGTTGCACTATCCCAACTTTTTTGGAAATGAGTATTGTAATTGTTATTTTACTTATTTTTGTTATTAATTTGTACATTTGATTATTTTACTTTATTTATTCATTTAGCCAAAGTTTATTTAATTAATTAATTATTAACTTTATTTTCTTTTGTTTTATTTATTGTATATATTTATCATTTAATTAATCTATTCTTATTTTATTTTACATTTTAATTAAATTTTAGCTATTTTTTATTTATTTAATTTATTTTTATCAAATTCCATTATAAATATTTTGAGTTTACTCATTTATATTTATTAAAACGCCAAAATGCAGAAAACATTAGCAAGCAGTCTTCATAGCGCCGCCATCTTAGTTTGACAGAAAAAGCTATGAGTTTCACCCCCCTGGACTGTACAATGAAAATAGTATCATAAAATGCTACCAAATTAATGCCATCTCTCGGTGCTCAAAGAAAATTCACGCTAATTCTATGGTATCATAGAGGAGGATAAGATAGAGTGCGCAAAGTCACTAACTATCTCCTTAGCAACTGCTCGCAACAACAGTTCCTCTTATGGAGAATTATATATCTGAAAATGCTAAACGACACGGTCTTTACATTGTAAACAGCGCCGCTTCGCTTTCATCGTCCCCAAATCGGAGTTGGTTATTTTGCCTCAATGTCGGCATCCTAAATGCCCAATGCGCAGGCAAATGCGCTCTCTATCTTATTCTACTCTTTGATGGTAACGGACATTCGTAATCTATACAGGGTGATTCAGAAAGATAGGTCAAGAATGAATAGTTTGTAGCGGGGAAAAATATTTTTCCCATGAACACGTGTCCGAATTTGAACGCTAACAGATATGAACAGAAATAAAAATGCTGCCACCAAGATCAACAAGTTAATAAGATCTTTAAGATCTAGGATGATGAAATTTGGGGGAATAATAGGGTTCATAAAACTGTATATAACGATAAAATTTACTCGAATTCCAACAAGTAGTTTCCGAGTTACGCACTCAACATCGTAACACCATGGATGAAGAAAAGATGGATGGGACACTCCATTGCCGTCCCCAGTGAGTTTGATTTTGGGGCGACATCTGGAGCTTTGCGTAGTACTAAATATAATCATCTGCTTAGATTGATTAATAAAATTAAAAATAGACTAAAAACAATAAAATAAAAAATATAAAAAAACTTGCTAAGCACTCTTTTATCTTAAAAAGACACTTAATATATGAATTTCTTTTTAAAAAAATTTCTAGTACTACGCAAATCGAAACGATGGTGGTGAAGTTTCGGTTTAGTACTACGCAAAGCAGAAACTGAAACTATTTTTCTATATTTCCCAGACAGATTTGGTTTAGTACTACGCAAATCCACAGAGAGCGCCACTGAAAAAAAACTCACGCTCGACGCATAGGAGTGTCCCATCCATCTTTTCTTCATCCATGGTAACACGTGCTGGTTAGTACTCACATGTGAGCAATGTTACGATTTTGAATGCGTAACTCGGAAACTACTTGATGGAATATGATCAAATTTTAACGGTGTACACAGTTTTATGTACCCTATTATTCGTCTAAAAGTCATTACCCTAGGTGTTGCAGAACCTGAGTTATTAATTTGTTGATCTTGGTGGGAACATTTTTATTTCATATCTCAGTTAGCGTTCAAATTCGGACCCATGTTTATAGGGAAAATATTGTTCCCCGCTACAAACTGTACATGGTATTTCATTCTTGACCTACCTTTCTGAATCACCCTGTATATATAATGAAATAGTAGCGAGGCGAAAAATTTACGTTAAATGTTTTTGAGAAAAAGTGATTGCTGCATATATTGTAAAAGACACTGAAGGTCAAACAACAGTTTTTAGAATTTTTGTGTGGTTATAAACGATACAGAAGCCCAAACAATAGATTTAGGATTTTTGTCTGTTTGTCTGTATCTCTATTTATATGTTAGAGATTGCCGTCAAAACTACTGAAGGAATTTAAGTTAAAATTTGCTGTGAAGGTTATTTAGTACCTGAGTCAACATATAGGGCACTTTTGTCTGCGGGAAAAAATCTCATTCCCACGAGAAAAAACAACAATTGGTTCCAGCAAAAATATAATGTCAACAGATGTCGTAACGAGTAAATCGCACTATGGTTTTGTTCCTTACGAATCTATATATAAGGAGAACAATTGCCAACAGATGTCGCCAAGATGCATATGTGAGCGGACCATATTTCGAGTTCTTCGAGTACAACAAACTTTGTATATATTAATTGACAAGTGTATGTCGCTTGCTCCCCGTCACCTCTCTATTTTTTTTTTTGGCTCCCGAAGATAAAACAACGAACGTAAAAACAAATAAATTGTTATGGCGGAAAGATACATTCGCACAGGCCTACCAGAGATAATGATACGGATTCAAAATAGAAAATGTGTTTTTCAGTAAGAGGAAAAGCTGTTGATGTCGTTTATATATTGTTTGGGGTGACGAAATGAATGCTTCTGCAATTTCTTCATTTTTACCAAAAAAAATTAATTTCTCTAAAAAGGCTTAGCCCATTTCCATAAAAAATGCGTCAATACATAGTTTTAGGACCCCTCTAACAAGGGAATTCTTCGAACATGTATGTCACAGATTTCCACCAAATTGAAATATGTTACTCATCTGAAGCTACTATAGATGCCTGCAAAATAAGAGTGCGAAATTATGTTTCTTTCAAAATAAACCGCGAAAACGAAAAACTTTCAGCATACAAAGCCATACAAGGACTCCATTATTAAAGCGGTTAGGCTATGTGGGGTTCCCTTGTAAGTGAGAATTACTTTAAAAAATAAAGAAAAAGAATTGACGAGGGCGGGGGGTGTCGGGTCTGGGGGGAGGAGATAGTAACTCCAAAACGGCTCATCACAGCCAAACAAGTCATGTGTTAAAAAATTTCGCCTTAATGAGATGAGTACGTACATATCAAGTTTATTGAGTTTAGTTTGCTGGTTTGAACTCTACATCCAAAAAATTAATATCTTGATAAAGGCTTACACAATTGACATAAAATATAAGCTGAGGCACAATTTAGGGTGCCCTCTAAGCATATATATATAAGGGTCGTACAAATGAAAACGAAAATTTGTGTGTATAATCGTAAGTTTTTGTTATCAACAATTGCGAAACCCCACGTGCAAATTGAACAATAGTTTGCAAGTGTTGCATCACGTGAGAAAGAAAGATAGCTCGCGCTTCGAAGCTCTGAGAGTGATTGCTTCATCCAAACAACAAAATAGAGTCAAAGAAACAGGAACAAAGAGCAGTAATTCGTTTTTTGACATGTGAAGGAGTTACAGTTTCTGAAATTCATCATCGTATGCAGAACGTCTATGGAAATGACTGCCCAACCTTCCCTCGTGTTTGGGCATGGAGCAAGAGGCTTTCGGAGGGACGGTCATCATTGCAAGATGATCAACGACCTGGACAAGCAAACCGCGCCATCACGGATGATTCCAAAGCCAAAATTGACGCTGTCTTAAAGGAAAACAGAAGAGTGACAATCGATGTCGTGGCCTTACTAGTGGAACTGTTCACTCCATTATCAGGAACCATCTGCACTACAGAAAAATCTGTGCACAGTAGGTCCGGCATCATTTGACATCTGAAAGGCCGCAGGTTTCAGTCGGACGATGAAGTGAAGGAAGAGGTTTTGGAATGGTTCCACACGCAACCAAAAGACTTCTTCCATAAAGGAATTACACGCCTTGTTATGCAGTGGGATAAATGCCTTAACGCGTTTGGGGATTATTTTTAAATTCCTTGTATACACTTTGGATAAAATAAATAATTTTCGTTTTCATTTGTACGACCCTTATAATTTTTATTTGGTTCTACTATTTGCCGTTTCAGAGGAGTTAGCTGCACAAAACTGGTCATATACATACGTAAATACGTACATACGGAAATATTTTTTTCAAAAATTCAACATATCTTTTCGAATCATGAGTTTTTAAGTCGATTTCAGCAAAAAAAATTGACTTTCTGAAATGAACACATAGGCCTTCACTCTTACAGGCTGGTAAGCCAATACTGAAGCTTTTTCATAATTTTTGGCCTTCACATTAATTCTATGCAATCATAAAATATAGTCGTAATTTAAATTTTCCTTCCTGATCTCGATTTATTTGGGGCAGTGTCTTCATATAAAAGGGAAATGCCCCTCACTGACTCATCACGAAATCTCGGGAAATAAGAGTTCTATACTTGCAGGCGATTTTATCTATTTCGACTTTAACGCGGACGAAGTCGCGGGGAACAGCTAGTTTTTTTTTTTTATAAATAAGAATTATTTTCAGTTATAGTGTCATTATAAACCGTATGTTAGGCCTAACATCGTGGATAACTTTCAAAAATTTATTATTATATTATTCTATTTTAACATCATAGGTAATGGGTAGAAGTTGCTCTGTTCCTCATTGTAAATCCAATTATTATAAACCGCTATGTACATTGTAAATTGTACACAACAATTTTTAGATTTCTAAAGAAACCGGCTATTGAAATTCGTCGTGAAGATTACACGCTAACCGCAAATTCAGGCGTTTGTATCATGCATTTTCACGATGATTTTTTAAGTAAAGAAGAAATACACATCGCGACCAGAATTAAATTAAAACCAGGCACCTATCCAACATTTGTTTCTGAACATACAGCTCATTTAAATGAAGCGCTTCCCAAAAAAAAAGACATTGGATGCTGCTGTTAGAAGAGAAAATTCTAAATTAGATGAATTTCCGTTGAGAAGGGCGTTTTCATGGCAAGTCGGACCAAAAATGAGAGAGAATAAAATGTTCATTTTGAGAGCGATGTTTTTATAATCTATATATATATATAAAAACTAGCTAAACCGGTGCGACTTACATTCAAAAAACGAAAGTCATAATTTGAAGTTTTGCCTATTTGTCTTAAAATTACGTACCAAAAGCACGGTATCATTTGGTCATTTTGCCGTTTGTTTAGCTCGCTAAGAGTCGCTTTTCTCTGTCTCCGGGAATTTCATTTAATCTACTGCACCTCATGGATTTTCTCATATAAAAAAATCTTGAAGGGACAGTAACTTCTGTACTTCTTTGCGTAAAATAATTTTTATATACTGCCATAATTTTTACTTGTCGTTTAGATTTGTCATCCTCACATGCAACTTGAGAACTGGCTTGAGAGAGTTTGGGCCTAATTTCCATTATCTGTTTACGCCAGGACATTTTTATTAAGCTTTATCTAAATTGGCGTGTTTCTGATTTCTTCAAATATGCTTTAATTAAATTATTGAAAACCTTAAAAGAACTGAATAATAAATTAATAATAATAATAATAATAATAATAATAATAATAATAATAATAATAATAA
>JAHWFO010095817.1:2541817-2556285 GCA_023313115.1 Rhysida immarginata | reverse complement strand
GACACACATCTCAGAGCTTTCGTACAGAGACATGATAGCAACCAGTAATTGCCCATCCACTCCATACTCTTGCAACACTTGCCAGAGCTTCTCCCGAGGAACCCTGTCATATGCTTTTTCGAGGTCCACAAAGCAAGTGTCTCTAAATTTAAATATAAAATATAATAATATAACCTAGGACGATTATTACTAATAATTCGAGTGGAATTAAAATGCCGAATTATTTGATTTGATTTTGAAAGTGGAAGATACATTCACACTGTGAAACAGAATTGCATTCAGATACGCCAAATGATATTGCAAAATCTTTGTCTATGAAACGTATAAAATCCTGTTGGATGCAATCTCCATAACACTGCAGTAACAAATAGCATAGTATTAGTAGCAAATAGCATTATCAAGTTCTACGTTCTTACGCGCTTGCACTTTCTAGTAAAAACACTAAACAAAGAAAAAAGTGCAGTACGTGAGAAAAGTAAACTCTTAAAGCTCACACATACACAATAAAATATTGTGTATTTGTTTTTATTATTTACCATTACCATATGGAAATATAAAAACTAACCACACTATAAATTCAAGACACATTTAATTCAATTTTAGAAAACTCCTATTCTGGAACACAACCAATCATCTGTCCCTTAATCTAGATAAAACCTTATATATAATATTCTACCAAAACAATAAAAAATTTGATTCCAGCAAATTCTTTCTACTTTACAATTCTCAGCAGATTACTCAGTCTAATTCTTTCAAATATTTGGGCTATACATTTAACTCATAATCTTTCCTGGGATACCCATATTAACGCTCTTGCCCGCACACTGAATCAACGCTTAGGCCTTTTCTCCCGCCTTCATTTTCTTCCCCCAAAAATTCTCCTTCTTCTTTACAACACCATGATTCACTCCTCACTATCTTATGGTATCCTATTTTGGGGTGCAACCACTAAACTTAACATTCTACGCCTATTTAGACTACAAAAATGGTTCGTCCGCATTTTACTCAAACTTCATAAGCCAGCCCCAGTTTCTCACCTTTTCAAAACTTTAGGAATATCTCCAATACATCAACTATAACCTATAAACCTAGCAATTTTCATTTTTAAAACGCTTAACAATAATATTGTAACTTCCCTTCCGCATTCACCGTTTATAACAAACAATGCCCCTCCCTACAACATCCGCCAAGCCGACTCTGTCCAAAAGCCATTCATAAAGCACAACTATCGACTTAAATGTGTTTCCATTTCAGGCAGAAAACTTTGGTCCTCCATACCCTTAAGCCTCCGCATCCTAACGAATTTCACAACTTTTAAATCCCGTATAAAGAATCATTTCTCCACACTCCACAATAAATAACTAATTTCCCATCACACAAGACCTGTCCTCTCATATAAAATTGTAATCACCTATTGTTGTACACAATCTCTTTATCCCCATCCTGGGACCTACCTTGTCGGCTCCTGGCCATACTGACCCAGGATGGATGAATGTACTTATCCATAGATTAAATAAATAAATAAAATAAATAAATAAAATAAATAAAAATAAATGATTAAATAGGTTTTGTAATTAGATCGTAAAAAAAAAGTGTTTAGAACAAAATGAGGAATTGGCAACATTACTATAAAAAACAATTTATAAAATCACAGAAAACATAATTATGAATATGAAAAATTGGAAAATATAAAAAGAACATTTCAAATTAAAAACCATTACACTTTTCCATATAATTATCTTTTGCGCTTAACTTTTTATAACAATTAAATAATACTTTTTGTAATTCGATTAAATAATAAATAAAACTAATACTGCTTTGAAATTCATTTAATTAGGTTAACTGCATATTATTTCAATTTTTCAATATTATTTTATTTTATTAAACAAGTATTTTTAAAGCGTTAATGCTGTTAAACTTATTTTGAATACCATGTAGAGCAATTGTCGGCGCATTAGATACTCATGCCATCTGGCGGTGTCATCAGTCATGATGACGCGAAATCAGCGGCAATTGACACACTATTTCTTCTAGCCACTATAGTGAAAAGACTGGAAATTGATCAGCCATGAACGACAACAACGCACTGGCTAGCCGACTTTTATCATTTTTTTCCTGTTAAATGACAGCCAATCATAAAAAAAATCTCTATTTCTAAGGCCACCAATCATAAGGCCACAGGCAAGGGAAACGACAAAAACACTTCTTTATTGGATAGTTTAACTTTTCAAATTTCAAAAAGCCTTAAATGTTAACACCTAAGCAAAAACCTCGAATTTGCTTATATAGTAGATGACTTGGGGTTTGTTTGTTTGACAATGCTCTGTCACGAACAATATGCCGTGACTAAAGATTTCATGCTGTGTAGTCATTGTAGAACAAATTTAAAACTATTCAATACGCAGGGTGTAGTATCTTCCGCGTCAACCATTTGATGAGCCGCATTTATAGATTAACCGCTAGTATTTCAACCGTTTGGCCACAAGAGATACACAAATACAACAAGACGCGTGCAATGGTGGACAAAGAAGGTTTAGGTGAAAATACAATAGACATTTGGACTGAATCTATAATTTAAAAAAATAGGAGAGACGGGCAGAATAGATAACATCTGTTTAGCCAATTTCGTTGAATGGTATATACTGGTAATGAATAGAACACGTACCAACAGAGATTAAAATGTTCATGATACAGATGGCTATGAAGCCATTGAACAACAAAAGACTGTTAATGAAAACGATAAAGCCTATGAGATTTTGAGTTCAAATAATATATATAGACGCAGAAATGTGGGCACAGATTGATTAGATACCGTCATTATAGCATCGATGACATAATCATTTACAAGCGTGAAATGGTTATATCGTTCTGTCCATTTCGCAATGAAGTTGTAGATCTATTAGATATACACAAAGTTCATCCAACTGTTCGATGCGAACGAGGTGATCATTTTAGTCAAAAGGAAAGAATACGAAGATAACATAGATATAGATGCATTGATGGCAGAACTTAGAGCACTGTGCAAGAAAGACGATGACATTGATGGCAGAACTTAGAGCACTGTGCAAGAAAAACGATGACATTGCAAACAAGTTGCACAGAGAACAAAATGAAAGATGAGTATATGCGAGGTATCGTTGGTGAGGCGGGCGATGAGAGCAACGATGATTTCGAATACGAGAAAGTTGTGTTGTCCGACGAGGCGACATTCCACGTTTCCGGACAAGTTAACCGCCACAATGTTCGCATTTGGGATCATAAAACCCGCACTGTGTCCGTAAAATGGAAAGAGACAGCCCAAAAATCAATATCTGGTGCGGGCTTATGCACGATCACGTACTAGGACCTTCTTCTTTGCGGAACCCACCGTTACTTACGGCCGGCCAGGTGGCCGAGAGGGCTAAGGCGTAGGCTTTCTAGTTCTCGAGTCCGCCTGGCCGTGGGTTCGAATCCCGCCGTGGGCTTGGATGTCTGTGTTTGTCCCGGGCTGCATACAGATATAACTTGCTTAAAAGGCGCAAAATGTCCTTAGTAGTCGACGCCTAAATTTCAAGAACCCCCCCCCCCCCCCGCCGTTACTTTCTTTACGTTTCTGGACATGCTGCAGAATTTTGTATTCTCGCAATTAGATGAACTACGACCTGATATTCTCTTCCAACAGGAAGGAGCACCACCACACTGGGGGACATTTGTTCGTGCCGCTTTGGACGAAAAATTTCCATGTCGTTGGATAGGAAGAGACGGACCTATCTCTTGGCCCCCTCGATCACCCGACATTACGCCACTGGACTTTGTGGGGGTTCATGAAAAACCAGGTGTTCAAGACAAAAGTTAAGGACATTACAGATTTGAAACGCTGAATCACGGTTGCTATTAACAGGGTGGATGTCGATATGCTCAAAAGAACATGGCAAGAAATTGATTATCGGCTAGATATGTCCTCCGTGTGACCCAAAGATCACACGTTGGGGTCTACTAATTTGGTTTAATAAAACTTTTTCTGTTATATATATTGAAATCCGTTTCTGTTTTTCTTTATTAGTTTTTTGGTAATGCACAGATAAAATATGTCAGACCTTTTATGGACACCCTGTATATCAAGCAAATCGTCACGAGGTGTCATGAATGAATATATAAGAGTAACTAATGATAGTAGATATTTGTTTAGTAGTACGTGTTCCAGTGGTCCCATATGGTACCATCTTAACTTTCAATGCCAAGATATGGCGTGTAATATATCAAACAATTTGTAACAATATCACATGAGTGAATATAACGAGTAATTAATAGTAGTCGGAATTGTTTAGTAGTACATATTTTAATGGTGCTATAGGTACCTTTGGAAACTTTCCAAGCTAAGATATGGCGTGTAATATATCAACCAACTCCTTACGTGTTGTTAGACCTATTGTTATCGATAGCATGTTGGTATCAAGAGCACATTGGTATCAAGAGCATATTGCTGCTAGGCCTAATATTATCCAAAACTAATTACTATGAGACATATTGCTAATTGCTAGTAGTTAATTGCTTGCTTCAATGGTAGATGATAACATAGAAACACTTTAGTAATATAATATGAAAAAATAATAGATGCTTACAGAGAACGCTTCACCAATTGAGGCTCACTTCGTTTAACATTATGTGGGAATGCTTACATATTAAAGAACTTTTATATGTTCGCATATATAAAGAATAACTTCACTCTCCATTTAACGTTTCAGTTCTTCATGCTTTTCGTTTAAAGTTTCTCTTTACATTAGTTTACTTAAATAGTAATTTACAATTTATTTTTCATATTTATATATTTTCTCTAAAGTGTTTTAAAATGCAGGTAACTTCTATGTATCCATGTATGATGCTATAACACGAAAATGTGGTCCTTTTATCCGCTTTGGCGGTAAAATCATTTTTGTATATTTAACACGGGTTTTATTTTATAATTTTATATAAAAGGTCATTTTTTTTTAAAAACGAGGTTATCGAAGTGTTTCAAGGTAATCGTTATCGTCTTTTGTGATAATGCTCATGACGTTCATTCGTCAGTTGTTTCCTTTGTTCGCTCTTCCTTCAGGTGATTCTGTTTTTTTTTCCCCCTTTTGCATTGTTGTAGTTTCACTAAATTTTTTTTGTGCTGCTGTTTCGGTTTATTTAAAAAAAAAAAAAAAAGGTTGTCGCCAAAAAAATGTTATTAAATATGGAAATGCTACAGTAGACAATTTTTTGGTTGTCGCCAACTCAATAAAGGACTATATCTAAATACTTTATTTATTTATTGAAAAAATGAAAAAGGCAGTATTTTTTAAACTCAAAAAAATGTATACGACATTCCAACTCCTCTTTACGAGCGTCAAAACAGAAAACGAAAGTTTTTTGGAATAAAAGTTGGAGAAGCTTGTCAAGAGATGGCGCTAGTGAAGTTTGGAGAGATAGGGAGAGAAGACGAGAACTCAGAGATCCTTAATACTAACGAGATATGACAATCAGGCGATTTTGATCCTACTACACCAGATGGCAGCATCGTTTATGACGTCACTGACAATTTTACGTCATACACTGTTTTTATTTTTCAAATCTGAGTTTTAGTTTCGGTTTAATAATGGGAGCGTTAGGCCAAGAGCACATGTCGGTTAGACTTACAAATGCAAGCTGAATTTAAAAACTCCCAAAAATTAACGATGTGCCACGAGATATTGTTTAAACAAAAGAAGTGTTCATTTTTCCGATTTCCACCACAAGCAGACAGGTAAATAAATTGAAGTTTTTATTATTCTTAATTTTTTATGGGCAATCTTCATTATCTGAACATTCGCTAATTAAATTTTCGCGCAACTAATTCAATTCCATTTTTGCTCTTCCGTTTTTTTCTCTTCTCCAAACATGAGTTTGTTGGTTAATTTTATACAGTATATATTTATTTAATAAACTTAAAAAACTTTTGAGGTAATTTCTTAAATGAAAGTTGAACATCTATTTAGAGTCCTAATTAAACATGGATTTTGACACATCCGTTTGTCACTAGCAGAATAATAGGACAAAAATTATAATTCAGTTTGAAACGTAAATAACTTTATGTAAACAGTGACACAGATAAATAGTGACACGCAGACATCTATCTCAACGCATCCATACCCACACGTATAAAAAAATATCTTATACATTTACGAGACAATAATATTGTAAATACAACAGAAATAAAAAAAAATTTAACGCGAATGTCATTTATTTTTCCATTCTTACCTTTTTTCATATGAAAACGCTAGCTAAGTTTTCTTCTAATAGAAAAAATAATTTTATATTTCCTAGGTGTCAAAAATGGATCAACGCATGCGGAAGAAAGTATCTTTTGCAACAGTCTCCAGAACACATTAGCAAAAATTGTTCTGTGTTCAGATCATTTTGCTAAAGATCAGTTTAGTGTTCCAGTAAAATGTCATCGTCTTATACAGTCCGCAATTCCTACAATATTTTCATCAGCTTTAAAATTTGAAGAAGTAACTCAATCACCGAGTAATTTATTAACAGAAGGCTCAGAACACGCTCCTCCCCTTCCTAGCACCTCATCAGGAGTTGGAACTCCTTTAGCATCTTCTTCATCAGTACAATTGCCTGCAGGCTCTCCACCCTCCCCTGTTCCTTCCACATCTTTAGATGCTGGATTTATCTTAGAATGCACTCCTACTTCAACAGGTGACTTCTCGGGATTCAGTATTTTTCCAGATACCGGCAACATAGAGACATCCATCGCTTCTCCTCTTATACTTCACGGTAAGAAATGCAAATATTTTGTACTTCTATTCTGAATTTATTTTTCAAATTTTGTTATATAAATAAATAAATTAAAAACGATTTTTTTAAATTAATGAATTAATAAAATTTATTTTTTTTGTTTATGATTTTTTAAAGCATTTGATTGACATGGTTTTAAATTACAATATAAATATTGGCTTTTTTTAAGCTGCAAGAAAACAGATTAAAAGACCACTTGCAGACACTCCAGATTTATCTGCTTCAGAGGCAAAACGAATTCATGGTATTCATCAAATACATCAGTAATAATATCGAAAGGTACTATATATACAGGGTTCTCCCCAGGCCCTTTTTAACGGGCGCGCCGCCCGGCTGATTTTGGCGTCCGCCCGGCTGAAGAATACACGAAAAACTGCACAACACTGCATAATATTTTATTTGTTTTTATTTTTAATTTTTGTCCGCCCGGTTATTTTAGCTTACCGCCCACCTGATAAAATTTTCTGGGGAGAACACTGTATATACATGACAAACATTATATTTGTAATTTCTTTATATAACATGAATTCTCTAAGGTGATGATTTGATGATTTCATATAAGTGAGTTCAAAATTAAAATTGATTACATGTAGACAACACCAATGACTTCTCATGTAGAGAACATCAAACATTGGAGACTCCCTCCAGGTGAAATACACACAGATTCCAAACATCCGATGACTCTCTGTCCAGATGGTGACAAACTCTTCAATCGGATATGATAGCAGTTGAAAATAAAATAACATGGAACAATGTCCATTCCTTCAATTATGTATGAATACAGAAAAGGAAGGTAAAGAAAAAAAAATTAGATAAGCAAAATTAAATGTAAATTGAATATAACACTGTTTTCGAGAACAGGCAAATCTCAGTTGTTTTTTAAGGGAATTTAAGTGATGCAGATTTCTTTTAAGGGAATTTAAGTTAAATGTTTATTGTTAAAATATTTTCTGTCTTAAATATTGTGTATTTTAATTTATTATTTGCCAATTATTACTTTTGTTAATTGATGTCTGTGCTAAAGTATTGGGCTCCAATTTAATTTTGCTTATCTAATTTAATTTTGCTTATCTTTTAAACATTTTTTGTAATTTCTTTCTTTTGTTCTAATTTTTATTTGTTGCCAACTAGGAATGTGGTTGTTTGTTATGCAGTGATTAGCTATTTTATTATTATTATTATTATTATTATTATTATTATTATTATTATTATTATTATTAACCTTATTGCTCTTTTGTGTTCTTTTGCTCTTATTATAAGTTCTCTCTTAGTTTGGCCATAGTGTTTAAAATGGCAATCTTTTCATGGAGTTTAGTTTATGGTAATTTTTTTGTTTGCTCATTATTTTTGTTTATAGGATTATAGTGTTAAAATCATTTGTTATGTTATTTGCTCAGGTCTAATATTTGATTTGTTGGTAACATTTTTATTAATTGAAGACTTTTGAATATTGTTAGGTAATTTTTGAATGATTCCATAATTTTAATATTTGGGAGATATCACTCATCCAACTTTGTAATTTTAAAATACTTTTATTGAATTAAACGTGCAGGCCAAGTGTACATGTATATCTAAATCAGTTTTAATTTTGAATTCACTTTTATGGAAATCATCAAATCATCACTTTAAAATTTATTGTATTTTCCATTATCAACTTAAATATATAACATGAACTTGATATGTAAAAAAAAGGAAAAACCTATTGTCCACAAATAAAGAGAATGAAAAATCTCTTATCTTTATTTTGTGGACAAGAGGTTATTCTCTTTCCTATCATGTAATTTATCCAGTGTCTGATTGGTTTCTCTAATATGAATTAGGTAATATTCAGATATAAATATAATAATTCCTTTGTTTTTAAGGAATTATTAGTAATTATTATTGTTGTGGAGAAATAGGTGTGATGAATGTTTGGGTTATCAATCCTTTCTAACAATCTTTTTTTCTTCCAATAGAAATTTTGAAAATGACAAGAGACACCCCACGGAAAAGAAAACTAAGAAGATGCCTAAATAAGTATCGAGTAAGCTTCCAAAGAGCAAGGAGACAAATGCAAGAAATGCAAATGTCTTTTAAAAAGCTTGAAAAGTGCAATAACAAATCTACTTTCATAAAAGCTTGTTGCGAGGATCTTAAGGAGCCAGCTAGGACTTTTTTTTTTGCTCTCCAATTTGATCGTTTTTATACCAAAAAAAGAAGAAACATTATACAGAACAAGAAAAGCAGATTGCATTAGACCCTCTATTGTAGCAGCACTAAAGCCTATAAATTTTGTAAAATTATTTTTTTATTTACCATCAATCAGGACTTTGAAACGTTGGCTAATCAGGACTTCGAATACTTGTTTAAATACATTTCTAGATGTGAAACCATATTTTCTAATGTACTCAAGAATAGTGATTTAACTTAAAATTTCAAGAAAATTATATCAAAAGTTTTAACTCTCCTGAATGAATTTGAACATGTTTGTAATTCTGTCCATTCTCTAATTCTCAAAATATTTATCAGGATGCATCTATATTGCTGTGTAAAATTTGAAAATGCTAAATTATCACAACTGCCAAAAAATACCACATCCAAACAAAAATTAAAATGGATAAAACATTCTTAGCATTTTCTCTTAAAAATATTTTTAAGCTAAAATATGTAAAAGTTTTTGTATTGTTCAAAGTTTGCCAGTACATAAACACTAAATTCCTAAAAAAAATTCTACACTTAGTTTAGTGGATATCTATTGTTCAATTTAAAATCTGTTGGTTTCGTTTTTTAATTTTCAATTCAGAATATTCCAAATGTAAAAATAAAGTTAAATTATTTCAGATATTTTCAATATTTTTATAGTTCTATATAATAAAAATTCTATGAAATAATAATTTTATATAGTTTAAATTTATAAAATAATGTCATCAATAATTTTATTATTTTTTTGTACATAATATAATTATACTTCTGTTTCAAAAAAATGAATATGCTTGTAAATCGTTATTATTAAATTTTTATTGTATTTTAATCATTTATTTAATAAATGAACCTTTTATTTCCTAAGATAGATGGCTTTCTCATTTAATCTAATAATAACATTAATAAATTTCCAATATTTTCTTTATTAATATAATTGTTTATTTCAATGACAACATTTTCTAAATAATTCAAAATTTGAAAGTAAAGAATTTATGAATGCAATTTACGTCACTAAACCAAAAACTGCGAAAAGAAGTGACGTTTTTTATGGATATTACATAATGACGTCAGTTTCTCGCGCTGCTCGCAGAAAACGATATCTGAACGAGACTTTTTGCTTTATCCCACTACACCAGAGGCCGCTGCTGTCAAGGAATTACAAATGCAGCATGGGAGTATGTGTAAACGTCCTATCTCATTAGTATTAAGGATCTCTGCGAGAACTGAACGAGAGGGGAAACCAGGAGAGACTCGTGCGAACAGGTTGGAAAGGAGAGGAAGGATTCGGACGGCAAAGGAAGGATGAAAAAGAAAGCTATGGCTTTAAAGAAGAAAACTCGTCTTAGAATGAAATAGGTTGATTTAAATGCCAAATCTATCCGCCAGATGGCATCCGCTACGGTTTATGAATTTTGTTCTAGTTTATTTACAAACGTTTAGTGAAGATGAAAGTTAAAGACTTGAAAGAAAAGCTTCAGTTAATAGGAGCGAAAACTGGCGGAAATAAACAAGTATTGACTAACAGTGAGCAAATTTTATAATTAATTACGATTTACGAAAGTGACGATGCTAAATATTGGGCTAGGCTACGACATCTCATTTAACCTCACTGAATTTTTCGATCTGTAGGAAATCCATGAAACTTGAGATTTTTGTTTTTAACATTGTTGTTCGAACATTGTGGAACTGAACAATTTACATGCATGTTCTTATACAGTATTCTTAACATTGCTGAGATTTTCTCCTCATTTCGACCATAGCGTCATAGCCTCAGATTCATAAAGCGTAAGCGCTGCCATCTAAGCTTATACTTAAATCAACCTATAGGAGATATACAGAGCTAGAGCGCAAACGTGCATGTGTCCGGATATTTGTGATCATATAGTGTATTCGGAAAATCAAAGGCGAATGTGGTTGGTGTTAACTTCACTGGAAAATGGACGTGCGAAGATTACACGAACAAGCTTCAGGTTAGTAACCATTTGAATGTGGCTAAGTTTCCTCAAGCGTTACTTAAAGTGCAGAAAGAACCTTTACCTTTCAAACGTAATATTAAAGATAAACGCGAAATTGCATCAATTATAACTCAAGGAAATTTATCGTTATATGAATTGCCTCTCTCTCCTCATCCGGGTCAATGGTTAACTCTATGGCAGATAAATTCTTGCATTGAAAGAACAACTGAATTGGAACTTACCTATAGTGAGATAATTATAAAGAGAATTAATACTGTAGGACATTTCCTCTGCACGATAAAAGGTTTCCTGGAAAAAGGAATTGGTTATATCAAATCCTTCAATTAACCAGCGACTGAATTGCGTTATTGTATTAATATCTGGAGCAGAGTTTAACTAAGTTGACTAATATTTATATTTAGCATTTTTGAATATTCAAGCTATTGCTTATTGAAAGCTTGAAGGAGGTTTAAGTAGCAGCTATTTAATTTGTTCTATTAATGTATGGAGCTTATTTGTTCTAAGATAATCTTTATTTATTGGAGTATGAATTACACAAGAAAAGGATAGCATTGCATATTGGATGTTCCTAATATTGTCGTATCAAGAGATTTAAATTGCATAATTGTAGTCTTGTATACTTAGGATAGTTTTTGCTACTTCCTATATTAACCGGATACATTTTTTTATTTCTTTTCTTACCACTTCATCCACGTCATTGCTGCCAGAGAACCACCTCACACGAAAGGCGATTTAATTCGGCATTCCATTTTCAACTTAAAAGCGAAAGTTTGGGAGTATGTTTCGCCAGGATAGAAGATACCCGATTTAGGCTTCAGTGTGTATTAGACCCAGATTCCGGCGGATGCGGAAGAGGTTTCTCAAATTGATACTTTATTTTCCACTGCGTGTTGTTTGATAGAAGTTGTAACCCAATAACTTAATTTAGGCTTTTAATGCCAATATTATTCACTTGTCAATTCCAATTTAAAAAGAATGAATAATTCTGATGGAAGCATTTATTTACATTCTACAAATAAAATTTATTGAACTTAAATGTTATGGTCGTATTCTATTCTACCTCCACACTTCGGTTTACTTATTACATTTAGTTTATTTTAATCGTAACAGAAGTACTGGAGGATAGAATAGTTCTGGTAGAGAGCGTGTCGCCGACGATATCGGCCTACTGGACTTCAACTTTGATATTGGCATTCACTTTGTAATTTTGACAGTTTCATTTAAGGCCGATCTACAATTGCCAAATAGTTCTGGTAGAGAGCGTGTCGCCGACAATATTGGCTTAATTTTGTTACTGTGAGGGGAAAAAAATTTTTTTTTGTTTACTGTATATTTAACTCGAGTTATGGTGATAAACTTTTAAATATAACATTAGTGTTTCTTTTTTCTTCCATGACGACGGAATCAATTGTTAACGAGGTACTGGAGGATAGAATAGTTCAAGAGTCTTCCTTCAGTGCAGTGCAACTAGCGTAGACGCTTCAAGGAGCTGTGCCATTTGTCATTGGACTTACCGTATGTAAAGTGATTCATACATCAGCGAAGTGCAGTTCGTAAGTAATAATTTTTATTGTACTTTGAAATCAAGGAGGCCAGAATAGCAGAAAAACTAAAGGAAGTGGCATTTAAGGCTGATGATATTAGTAAGTTCAATGAAACGTATTTGGCATTATCAGATCAAGTCAATTTTCTCTCTGATAAGGAGAAAATGGAAATGTACATTAAAACATTTTCTACTATGATGCAAGAATGCCTAACAGCAACTGAACCTAGAGATTTGAAAGAAGCAATGTTGATTACTAATTCAATGTTGACGCCCAAGGATAACAGTATGACAATAGACTGGGCTAAGAAAATTGAGTCGGATAAAATTGTGATAAACAAACAAATACCGTATTATACAAATCTGTATCCTGACTTTATTATTAACGAGTTTGTAAGGTCAAATTACGATAAGGTCAAAAAGAGAAAAAACAAGGAAAAAAAAAAGAAAAGAATACATATAGTTAATCAAACTACAAATATAAATTAGTAGTAAGATAATAGATTTCGGAGGAGAAAATTTGGTAGATCATAGTGTAGAAGGTATTGAGTTATCAAATAATATAAATTATAATGAAGTTAAAGAGTTAGTAGAAGAATGTAAAATAACTATGTTAAACCAAAAAGAAGAAAGATTGACGCAAAGGATTGTTAAGAGCAGCGATTGATTGATGAGGATAAATACGCTCAAGTAATATTTTCAATTTTCCAAGAATATTCTGGGGTATTAGACAATGTGAATTATGAAGAAATAGATATGCCAGAGGAGGAAGTATCAGCTCAAGTAGAGTTTGACGATCACACGAGCTGTGACCATCAGTATAAAAATTTAAATAATAGTCAAGTGTGGTATTCCAGTTCAAACTCAAGTTTGAATAATCACACAAACATCAATAAGTGAATCTCAGGCTGCACCGTCACTGAAAGAATATCAGTTGGACGGTATTGAAAAAGATAAAAACTCAAATAGCCAACAGGAAAAATCCATTATGGCTACGGCAAATAATAATAAACTTGCTACGGTTATAGAGTTACAGGAAACATACAAGTTAACGGCTGTTCTAGAAAAAGGGGTAATAGTTAACCCATAACTATTTTGTTCAATAGAAAAAAATATACAAGGATATATTCCGCCAGAAATTCTAAATAAACGTGACTACGGAGGGTTAGAATGTAAATCAGTGTATTTAAGTGAAGTTTGTGAAACCCACATGCATAAGCAGTTGGGCATGGAAGAAGAGTTTCCACGATACACAAATGAAACCTCAAGAGAAGCTTTTCTTAAAGCGTGGACGAATAATGAGGCGCCTGTCTTAGTTAAAGACAGTATCACGCGCATAGTGAGTGATGATAATCATTTAACAACTTGTAAAGTGGTGAAACATTTAAAACATGCGCTAGACATAATAGACAAATTGTTGATCATTATAGATAAACAATCTGACAATCATCTTAATGTGAAGCAAAATGATAGTGGTGACACTTCCAAATATATAATTGACAAGAGTATGGAATTTTATAGCAGTCGTAAACGAAGGAGGCGCAATAATAAACTAAATGGGCATGATAAAAATATCTTGTTACAGAATCAAAAAGTGGATAAAGATAAACAAGCACTTCAATACGGAAGAAGTAAAACTAAAGCATTTACTCCAAATGAAAAAAGAGTTTCGAATACGGGACAGAATGGATATAACCATTCCACATATTCTGACCAACAAACGTCGGCTAATACTGTTATCAGCAATAGTTCACGTGAGTGTCACAAATGGGGTAACGGAAGAATTTGGACAAATAATAAACTAAATAAAGCCAATCAACAAAATAATGATGGTAATAGGAGTAATAAGAAGAAAACTTCTTTTTTGAAACATCCTATAGTTAAGTTAAACGCTCTTCCAAAAAGAGACAATATAATGGTTCATGATACAAATACTTACTTACTTTTCAAACCCGCTTATCCGTTAGGGTCGCGGGGGC
>JAHWFO010095817.1:2493237-2531817 GCA_023313115.1 Rhysida immarginata | reverse complement strand
CATGTCAGTGTATTCTGCACTGGAATACGTGTACATGACTTTTTTTTTTTACGTAAATCGTAATGCGTATGTCAAAGCACGCAAACGTTCTGAAATTGATATTCCTAGTGGATGTACAGTAGTGAAACTACAGTAATGGAAACAACCGTACACAACTAATGGAACAACCCTAAAGTAGGTTTAAATGGAACAAACCACTCAACCTAGTGTTGGGTCGAAACGCTGGAACTGCTAAAATATCGTCCGCTAACTACCGTGCTTCCCTACTGTATGATATTGGATTACTCGCAAACAAATCGTTTCCAGACAAAGTGCTATAGAACATTTTCGTCTTCTTTTGACCTGAAGAATATGTTACTAAATTTATTGTACATAATTTTGAAACACCCTGTATAATGTAAAATAATGATAGCCGAAATTGATATAAAGGCACCTGGTTTAGTGGAACCAATATGGTTCATTGGAATTTTCAATGCTAAGATATGACATGTTATATATCAAACAACTTGGGTTGATGTCTCATGAATGTATATAACGTAAAATTAATGATACTCGAAATTGTGTTAAAGCCACCTAGTTTAATGGAACTAGTATGGTTCATTTGAAATTTGAATGCTAAGATACGGCATGTTATATATCAAATAACTTGGAGTGACGTCTCATTAATGAATATAACGTGAAATTAATGATAATCTAAATTGTTTTAAAGGCACCTGGTTTAGTGGAACCATTATGGTTCATTAGAACTTTCAATGTTAAGATATGGCATGTTATATATCAAACAACTTGGAATGATGTGTCATGAATGACTATAACGTCAAATTATTGATGGTCGAAATAATACCAATGGTATCTGGTTTAGTTGATCCATAATTTTTCATTGGAACTTTCAGTGCTAAGATTTGGCATGTTATATATCTAACAACTTGGAATGATATTTCATGAATGATATAACGTAAAATTAATGATAGTCGAAATTGTAATAAAGGCACCTGGTTTAGTGAAACCATTAAAATTCATTAGAACTTTCAATGTTAAGATATTGTATGTTATATTATTATGAACAGGGCCCACGCGCAGTTTGCGCGGTAATTAGTATTATCAAATTCAATTCATTCTAATTGTTTCATTTGATGAACTTACATTTTCTCCTTTATTTATAGTTTTGTGATTGTTTGATGATAAAAATTGTTCCTCAGACAACAATGGTCAGGTGACTTTTCAGTTCCGGCTTGTGCTTTAAGTGAGCGCCAACAATGCTTAAACGTGCAACAACAATGCCAAACTGTTTCCGTGACGAACCCACATGTTCTCCTTTATATATAGTTGGATTACTAATAGTTGCATCCCAACAAAGGCTATGTAAAATAACAATTAAATTAATGACCGCTATAGCTTTATATCATTCTATTAACATGTTGCATGATTTGAGACCTTAAGTCATTCGTCAAAGCATTCCACATAGGGATTGTATTGTAAGGAAAAAATGATGATTTGAAACTAGATATAATGCACGGCGGAATGATCTTATACCTTTGCGTATCACGAGTTAAGAGGCTATCCAACATCCAGTTTCTAAAATAATGTATGGGATGGTCGGTATATGTGATGGCATTGTATAATTCTTTCAACTTCGAATACATTATGAGGTTATTCAACGTAGGTAATTCATGTGTTTTACAAGCTTCAGTTATTGAGGCATATCTCGATAGTGAAAGAGAAGTTCGTATGGCGTTATTATAAGCAACTTGAATGAGATGTCAAACAACATGGAATGAGATGTCATGAATGAATATAACGTCAAATTATTGATAGATGAAATAGGATCAAAGGCACCTGGTTTAGTGGAACTATTATGGTTCATTGGATCATTCAAAGCTAAGATATTGCATGTAATATATCAAACAATTTGGAATGATGTATCATGAATGAATATAACATAAAATTAATGATAGTCGAAATTGTTTCAAAGTCACCTGGTTTAGTGGGACTATTATGATTCATTGGAACTTTCAATGCTATTAAAATAGGCTATACTTATATTTAACAACTTTCAATGATGTGTAATTATGAATACAACGTAAAGTTAATGATAATTCAAATTGGTTCCAAGGTACGTGGTTTAATAATATCATTATGGTCTATTAAAAACTTTCAATGTTAACATAGGCCAGTTGAAAAATATGGTTGAATTGTTTAGTTTAGCCTTTCGGTACTCGGTTATGTCGTTCCTTTATGGTTTATTAATTCTAAACTTCGTTCATGTGTTCATTTTAGCTGTACATTCACATTCAGATGAATCAAAAATTTCTCGAATTTGATCCCGAGCAACGAAATAAGCTTTCAATTTAAAAAGAAAAAAATTCATGTTCAAAATTCAAAAAGATTTCTTTTAAGAAGTTCCCAATGGATGGCGTCTCCATATACTGCCCTTTAGCAAAATATAAAACATGAATTCTTTCTAAAAAATTCTAATCTTTCTTCATGTGTTCTTTTTCTGGATATTAACTCACAGAAATTGCAACATTTCATCAAAAAAGAGCCCGAGCAACGCCGGGTAAAAACAGCTAGTGTTAAATAATAAAGAGCTTCCTGTGTTGTTTCTCAGCTCTCAAAGTCCATCCTGTTGCTTAGACAGCCACAGCAGCAACTCTCTCTCAACAATCAAAAAATCTCATGCCATTGTTAAAGGAAGAGCAGAGATAGCAATAAAATATTTGCACACAACAACGACATGGCAATTAAATACACAGCTTAAATTCAAAATATAAATAAATAAATAATTCAAATTAGCTGAAAATATAACAAGATATTAAAAATAAGTAAAAGAGAGAAAAATGAGCATTTTTTACCAACCTTATTCTCAAAATGAAACTTTAAGTTTTATCTTTTAAAAGAAACAATCTTATTGGCAAAACAAATTCTGACGTCACCCACTGCTCCAAGCAAATAAAACTTCATAGACATGCAGGAAAAATGAATCTCTATAAATTTTTTTGTTGAAAAAAAACCCCGAAATAGGAAAGAAAAAGTTGCTAAAATGTGTTGTCATCAGGATAATAATAATAATAATAACAACAAAAAAAAAACAAATCACTGACGGAACGTCACATTGGTTCCAATTCAACATGGCGTCTAAACCTTTAGGTAAGAACATTTTTTAATCGTCACATACACTTTGATGTATTTAGTTGTTTTATTATGGCGATGTACAAACGTCTCGTTGCAATGGGTAAAACTTGAGAGTAAAAGTGTCTCTTTGGGGAGATTTCTAACATCAGGTCGTTGCATATCAAATGTCGGATTTCAGAGGTCATCTTCAATGGCCCTCTAGAAAGGACACTTTTATACGTGCTATTCGAAATAACCCCCATTGCAATCCAAACATTGTTGCCAACGATTTGGCAGCTTCTCGAGCCCTCTCCGATAGAATCCATGATCACGGGACTCAATAAACTCGGGAACACTGCCCCTAAGTTTTTGACGTATGCTTGGGTTTTCCCGGAATGCGTTTTCGACGTATGCTTGGGTTAGGAATGTTTTCCTCCGGAGAAAATTGTTCAGGCTCTGGAAAAGATGGTAGTCGGTAGCGGAGAGGTCCGGAGAGTACGAAGGGCGTGGAAGCACCTCGTAGCCCAAAACCTGCAGCGCCTGCACGGTCGTTCGTGCAAGGTGCGGACGCGCGTTGTCATGCAGCAGAAGGACGCCTTTGCGATGCACAAGTGCAGGTTGTTGCTGACACAGGTTTGTGTGCATACGATGCAGTTCACGACAGTAGGTCGCAGCGGTGATCGTCTCCCTCTGCTGCAGGAAGCTGTAATGCACTACACCACGGATGTTCCACCAAACTGTAACCATGAGCTTCCTGGGATGCAACGGGGGTTTAGGGAACTGTCGCGGGGGTTCATCAGCATCCAGCCACTTTACTGACCGTTTTCTATTGTCGTATAGGAGCCACTTCTCGTCGCAGTTGACAATGCGATCAAAAATCCCCGCTTCTTCGTGGCGCAAAAGCAATTCCGTACACTCCTCCAACCGACGCTCTTTTTGGTTTTCCGTAAGTTCATGTGGGACCCATTTGTCCTGCTTTTTCACCTTACCGATGGTTCTAAGGTGTCTACTGACAGTCGACGCTGATACAGCATGATCCCCTGCAAGATCCCGAATGATAACCCATGGTCAGACTGATGCCAATAAAGGTCATTAGCTCCTGTGGAGTTATTGGTGTGAAATTTATACCTGCTTGTACTGCATATAGGTTCGTTTGAAATACTAATGTTTTCAGAAGTGCATGATTTATAAATATTAAAAAATAATCAGTTTCTGGCGGGTCCTTTTCCACAGATCGTTTCAGATCAGCGTCATTCAACACGTTGGGCGGTCTGCCGCATGGCTCATTTGCCAGGTCCGTCACTCCCGCCCGGAATTTTCGGAACCAACGTTGGACAGTACGTTCATTTATGGTGCCTACACCGAATACCTTATTGAAGTTTCGAGAGGCGTTGGATGCAGGTGATTCAACCTGAACTCGTAATGCACTATCACACGTAATTTATATGAAGTCATGACTATCTTCGCTTGGGTTTAAACGCTATTAAATATCATCGCAAACATGCAAATTTCAGGCAGCTGGTCGCTGACAGGTTTATCTCTGGGAATGTACACCTTGTTATGGATACTTGCTACTAAACGTGGAAACCGTGCTGAACTGCGGAACCCACCTCGAAATCCGACATTTGATTTGCAACGATCTGATATATCAGGTCACATCATGTCAAAATCTTTAGTATTAGCGATTTCGTTAGGATTTGTTCTTGCTGAAAATTTAAAAAAAAGCTGCGCATATTTGCGCCATTTGGAATTATATTAAAACGGAACCCCGACCCTACTGGGACATTTTAGTCCAAACTTCATAGTAATGTATATCTTGTGTAGAGGAATCTGCATACCGAATTTTATATACAGGGTCGGGACACATTAATATGACCACCTCTCCTCGAACATGTTGTAACGTCCCATGGTATGCAGATGAAAAAATCATTGCATATCATTAAAAGCTGACAACAGCAGACGTGTAGTAGCATCCGTTAACACAGCAATTGTCGCCGTCATGGGAAGAGCAAGTGACCTGTCGGACCTCCAAAAGGGGATGATCATTGGCTATCGGGCCAAGGGGGGCAGCATTTCAGAAACGGCCACCTTTGTGAACTGCTTTAGGATTGCCGTTGTGAAGGTGTACCGCGACTGGACGAACCAGACAGTTTCGAGCAACCGAAGAGGTAATTGTGGGGCCCCACGGGCCATCGATCCTAGAGGTGAGCGTCGGTCATATTGATGTGTCCCGACCTTGTATATAAAAAATACTCTCTCAATGTCTCTTTTGGTTAATTGAATTTTAAATTTGTAATTTTTAATAATGTCTGATCTATTATGGGTAAAAAAAACTTAGTTCATTTCGATAATTTTTTTTATGTTTAAAAACAATTCTTTTATATAAATTATATGACTTAAATTTTTCCTCAACATTCATTCATTATTAATTTTTTGCGAGTTACGAAAATCACATTTTTAGCGCGGAAACACATTTTTATCGTCATGTAAGCATTCACAGATGGGTTCCCTTCACAGTTCCAAATATATCGATCCAATACAATGATCCACGTGACCGAAATCGCAGGATCGGACCTAGAAAAGTTTGAACGGTTCAAACTACAGCGACTGACGATTTGTAGCTGCGACTTCAGTCGAGCCTTCGAGTCGGAGTTAAAAATCGGAGGATAAGAAAATCGGTTTCCATAGGCTCGACTCAGTCAGATGCGATTATCGTAGGATCGCACTTAAAATCGGAGCGATGGGACCACCCTTTAACATGACAGTTTTGACGTTCCCCCCCCCCCCCCCTCCCAGACTGTGGAAACTGCTGGCTGCTGCAGGCCACCTCCATCTCCCTTCATTCTGCCAATCGACAGAGCCGACCCTTGCAATCGAGCGGGTAAGCTTCCCGTTATACTGCCCTGTAGTTATCTGCAACACCCTGTACACAAGCAAAGTCTTAGGGGCAGCAGTCTGTGCGTGCGTATTAAAAAATTTTAGATTTTTGAAATTCTGACTTCGGATTCTTAAAGACCATCAAAAAGTCGAATAGGAATGTCTCTAAGACCCACCCTCTATCTCTTTGTCTTCATCGATAAAATTGGGTGATTCAAAACCGTCAGTGCCTCTATCTCCTAAACGTTTGGATCAATTGAAAAACCACCAAAAATAAAAACATTTCTCAAATGTTGTGTACAATCTGAAAATATCATTGAAAATAGGGTTCCCATTTGAAGTTTCAAAGTTGCCCCCCCCCCCCCCGCCTGTCACTCACAGGGAGTGGGGTTGGGGGATTAAGTTTGGTATCATTGGATAGCGTTTTTAAAAATATTAAAACGTATAATTTGTTTTTTCGATCCGATTGCCACCGTTACAATTGGAAAACGCTCAGTAGACTTACCAGTAGTGGTAGCAGTTTTCCAGTGTAACGGTGGCAAAGCCCTCAGTCCGCAACTCTATAGAATACTTACTGCGGATTAATACTTGTGTAACCATTTATTTTAATTATTTAAACTGTATTCAAAATCTTCACCGATCTCTTCAAGAATCGGCAAATTAATATTATTGAAATTAAACCAGTTTCCTTCCCTTATTCTCTGGGCACGTAAATTCACTCTGGGAAAAATAAGATAAATTATACGTCACAATAATCTTCATTCATGTTATTTCTTTGCTTACTGAACTCTAAGTTCTCATATTCTGAACATAATTATTCTCTCCTCTTCATTCATACCACTCGTACTCTCGTACGCTCTTTCTCTGTTGCTGCTGCACATTTCCCCCCGCTCTTCTAGCAAACGTTCACATCGTCTTCTCTGTCGTTCTCTCAATGGTGCTCTAATTTTAATTCTCTATCGGCCTTCATTGTAGTAAATGATAATTGTTTTGAAGACATGGACAATAACTAGGCAGTAAATTTTAATGCTATATAAGAAATTCCTTAGTTCTTCAAAGAACTGCAGAGTCTCGTGATAGCATTTAAAATTCGTAATGAATAGTTTTCCGCGCTAGGGTGCAACTCCTAACGTGTAACGTGTGATGTACGTAGATACAATCGTATTAATATAAATTTTGATATTATTTAATGAATGAAGATGATATTATTTAATAGTGAAAAAAAATAAAAAAATATTGCCTCACACAAATTATCTATACTTAATTTTAAAACAGTGTTAAATACTTTATTATTTTGTAAATAAATAATTTGCATAAAATTTGAATATTTTATGTAACTTTACGATTACTTACTGCTTAATAGGATATTTATTTTGACATGCTTAAACAATCTATAGTAATGTATTTATAATGGAATGAAAAGAGAATAGATGAAAATGCTTGTACGGATTGTACTTCAAAATTATAAGGCATGAGTGATGATAAAATTAGCTTTAAAAAGAAGTCTTTGAATTCATTTTAATAATTTCCTTTGCTAATAGATTTCTAACTAACTTCAAGGCGTGTTCTAGAAAAATTATCGACCTAGAGACAAGAGAACTGTCGACCACATACTAAGATTCACTTCCTTTTATTCGCTCCATGTACTTGGAACTATTTCGTATTAATCAATATGACTAGGTAATTTTGCGATTATTCATTTGGAGAGACCTCTGATTCTTTGGGGTTTTTTTAATCTTCTTTGGGTTATATCTGACAGCTCCGAGAATAGAATTCACCAGAAACTCATTTGAGATTTTCGCAGCACTTACAACACGTACGGAAGCAAACATTCCAAGTTAAATCCTCTCCAAAACTTAATGGTATGTATTGCACGAAATAATTTTAATTTCTCTGAAATTTTCATATGTTTGAAATTCTTGACAAACATATGTTAAAAGAACTGTGACTTAAAGGAACTGTGACTTAAAGGAACTGTGACTTAAAGGAACTGCAATTAGTACATTCGTTTAAAATTTCAATGTAATTTTATATTAATGGGATTATAGCTTTTCAACATTTAAATCTGAAATTTCGGATCATTTATTCATACAGTTGATTTAAGAGAAGGCATTCACGTTATAAGCTTTAAAACATTGTTGTTGTTTTAATTAATTAGAAAAAATTGTTTCTTGTATTTGGAATTTCAAGCATTATCACGATTTTAATAAATGTAAAGTATAAACAGAAAATCATGTGTTAGTCTAAGCATATATTCAATCGAAATAATCAATAACTTGAAAATATATTGGCAAGCAAAAAAACCGACTCAATCAACAATTTGCTTATTTGGGAATGTCTTTCTCAAGTTTTGCTTATTATATTCCTGTTACATGGACCCTGTATTTGTTTAAAAAATAAAGATTTAGAACCTGTTTATTTGCAGAATTATTCTTTCAAATAACGCCAAACATTATTCAGTTATATTTGGCTTAAGAACCTCTCAAGTGCAGAATTGCAGACTTAGTCGACTTATTTTTGTTCGCCATCGTAGATAGGAAAAAATACGTGAACCAGGGACCATGCGCATCTATCTCATTGTTCTAATTGCTCATTAGACGAATGATCATGCTTCCTGGTTCGAATTCAGATCACGAATTCTATCTTTATTTATTTATTATTTTTTTGATATTTTAAGGAACTTAACACTATTATAGCATTGTATTAAATAGTGTTTTCGTATATTTATTTCGGAACAATTACAATTATAATAGACGTTATTTCGCGTTATCATCTCTTTAAGAAGAAGATAAAATAAAGAGTCCTGATAGTTTATTAAATATACTTACGCTATCGTTAAATTTAAAAATATTTATTTTTAAAAATTTCAAATCAACATATAAGTAATAATTTTAAAATACGCTATGCCATCATAAGGATACTAAAAGTTCAACTAGTGAAAGTTCAATAAATTCTGTTAAAATAGTAGAATGAGATTAGCAATTTTATTTTCTAGCAATCTTACTGTATTTTTTTATTCATTTAGGGCAGTTTTTTTTTTGGGGGGGGGGGTTGAGATTGCATGTAATTAATTTAAAATTTATTTAGTTATTATTTAAAGTCTAAAATTCATCAGTTTCATCTATGTCAAATTTTCAATTTATACGAGTAATAATCTGAAGCTTTCAATTTCTAAATCTATATGAAATAAATATAAACGAGTAAACATTATGAGTGATCCGTATTTTATGTTTTTAATTTAAGTCTTTCAAATATTCCGTATAGCTTGATCTCATTAAATAAACGAGTATTTTTGTGATATTTTTAAAATATTAAGATTAAATTCTTAATTTAAACAAGCTTTAAGAAAAGCCTAAAAACTAAATCATATAAATTAAGAATGGAAAAAGTATAAATTAAGGACAAAAAGTATAAATATAGCAAATATACAGGAAATATGATGTAGGTCTCTGGGGCCCCGCCAGAAGACCCCGAGGCCTCATATGCAAATCAAGTTATAACTTTTAAACGGAAAGGTCTAGAAACCTGAAATTTTGTATATTTCTAGTTTCGTACTAACAAATATAGCCAATATAGAAAGAAGCTGATATAAGCCTGTAGAACCCCGCCAGGGGCCTCGATGCACCAAATGCAATTGAAGCTATAACATTTGTACGGAAAGGCCTAGGAATCTGAAATTTTGCATATTCATAGTGTGATACTAAAAAAATATTGCAATATTAATTGCAAATATTAAAACAAAAATAATATAGGCCCCAGCAGAGCCCCAGAGGCCCCAAACACAAGCAAAGCTACAACTTTTAAACGAAAAGTTCTGGCAATCTGAAATTTTGTTTACTTATAGAAAATTACTTAAAAATTTAGATAATATACACTAAAAAACTGGTATAAGCCTCTTGGATCTCGACAGGGGCCCTGAGGCCCCAGTCACAAATCAAGCTATAACTTTTGAACCAGAATTACAGAAATTGAATTCTTGCATATTAATGGTGTGTTACTTAAAATTTAGCTATTATACACTAAAACTTATATAGTCCTCTGGGGCCCTGGTAGGAGCCCTAAACACAAACAAATCTATAATATTTGAAGGAAAAGGCTTAGAAATCTGAAATTTTGTATACTTATAGTAGTTTACTAAAAAATTTAGCTAATAGACACTAAAAACTGATTTAAGCCTCTTAGGTCTCGACAGGGGCCCTGAAGCCCAAATCACAAATCAAGCACTAACATTTGATTAATAAAAAGGCCTAAGAACTTTAAGTTTTGTATTTTTACAGTGCGTTACTTAAAAATAATAGACAGTATACAAGGAGACTGGTATACGCCTCAGGGCCCCTGGCGGCCTCAAATACAATTGAAGCTATAACATTTGAACGGAACGGCCTAGAGACCTGAAATTTTGTTTAATCATAGTGTGGTATTTAAAAATTTAGCTAATATATATTAAAAATTATATAAGTCTCTTGGCAGGGGGCATGCGGCCTCAATCTCAAATCAAGGTAGAAATTTTAAACCAGAAGTCCAGAAACCTGAAACGTTTTATATTTATAATGTGTTGTTTAAATTTTAGCTATTACACACTAAAATTGATATAGTCCTCTGAGGCTTCGGCAGGAGCCGCGAGGCTCCAAATATAAATCAAGCTATAACTTTTATACGAAAAGGCCTAAGAACCTGAAATTTTGAATTTGTGCCCCTGCACTTATTATAGTCAAGAGCCGCTACTGCTCGTAACATTTTGATGCTAAAACCCTTATATCGTTGGATAACGATGCCTTAACTAATTTTTTTTCTTTCATCCATAGCGGGCGAAGCCGGGGGTAACCAGCTATACTCTGTCAACGAAATTTGGAGTGGGCGTATCCAGTTAAACTTCCTATTTCAATTGTTAGACACTGTTGATTCTACTTTGGCAACAATGTCTAACAATTGAAATAGGAAGTTTAATTGGACACGCCCACTCCAACTTTCGTTGGATAGAGTATAGTTTTTAATAAGACACAACATGATTATTATTGAGTTTGCAGTATTTTATCTACTGCCCTGCGCACTATATGCACATACTCAAATACTCAAGACATTAAAAACTGTACTGCTTCTGCATGGCTGTACGAGATAAGGAATTTGTATTGCTTTGTGTTTTAACGTGAACCTTGAGCAATAAAAACAAAGTGAATGTGGATGGAAATGAAGAAATTTTCATTGTTTAGCAATTTAGCTATATTTGATATTCTGAAATTAAAAATTACTTCTGCGTCACAGCTAAAGCTTCTTATTGGAATGCTTACGAGAAGATTTTTCATGACTTTTCGTCAGCAAATAACGGTTTTCTTGACAATCCTTTGCAACAATGATTTTTATCTCCGACCGTTTAGGTAACTCTGATTAAGAAGGGATGGATGTTTCTACCAATGGGAAGCACACAGACGCTTAAAGCATTTATACTCGCGAGAATTTCATTTCCCATTTTGGGCGCGTTTGAGAAGATTCGCGTGAACGCTGCACATGTATGGATTATTGTTTGAAGGATTGCAGACGAATGAATAAGTCGATTTAACTCGAAACAGAAAACATATTTACTTGCAGTTTTTGGCATTCGTCAGATTATAGAGTGTAAAATAAAAAAAAGAAAATTTTAATGTTCCTTTTCAGCATATTTGGAAATCGTTTTACAAGTTATTTTCTTGTTTAATACATCATTACTGTGCTCGTCTTTAAAAATTTCGATTATCAATAAGTGATTCACGGTGAGATAAGGTAATAATAAATCACTTTTGACGTTAAAAAGTTTTTTCCTCCCGAATTCACATCAAAAACGAATTTACGACCTCAGGCATAAAATATGATACGAAATTAGGTGAAATTGTCCATTTCGAACGGCACACTTTATTTTTTAATGCTGAGATTAGTGTTAAATGATCTAAGAACTCGTCGATTAGAAAAGATGTAAAAACCTTCGTATTTTTTCAGCTCTTCATATGGATACTCTTTCTTTGACCTACTTATTGTCTTTTTTGCAACTAAAATAATTGCAACCATAAGCAACACTTCGACAAACATGCTGTTCTTTTCAACCAAGGTCTTGTTCTTATAGCAGTCTTGCCACTCGCTGCAATTAACATGTTAAGGTAGACAATCTTAATTAAAACTTCTTCTTCTTAACAGATTCAATTTAAAAAAAAAAATCAGATGAGGGTTATTATCGGAGGCAATTACCCGGAGGACTTTTTAATCGTTATGATCTCATCACGAACCATTAACCACATGTGAAAGAACTTTCTAAGATCTTTCATTAAATTGGAACTTCAAATTAGAACATGAATTCATTAAATTTTTATATTGTTAATTATTTATTTGCATCCGACATTTATACCACTCTCACATTTGTGAGTAACATTCGAAAAAATATCCTTTATTAAAGACTTAAACGTACAAAAATAACGAAGAATTACTTTCTAAAATAGGATGTGAAATTTTGACGAAACATTTATAGGGTGTTTCAAATAAAGTGTAACGGCCAAATATCCTAAAAACCGTTACTCCAATTAAAAAACTGCTAGTGCAGTTGTACAGCAATCGGCATATGCCAAATTTCATGGTAATGTTAAAATTGATGTTCGATGCCAATTAATGGGTCACATAATTTTTATCTCGTAAACCAAAAGAGACAGAGTAAAAATGTCAATGAGAAACTTGTAGAGCATGGTCGAATTAGTATGAAAATCATCATTCCAGAATAACGTTATCTGGCTAATGTTTGAGAAAAAGCGAAGTAAACATTTTGTGAAAATATAACAGTACTTGATATTATTGTAATTCTGGAATATTCCAATTCTGGAATAGGGGTTGTTTGGCAATAATTTCATATTCCAATTTACTTTCAATGTCCATACATTGGTCTCCTTTTGGAGGAAACAGCTAAGTACTAAAATGCCTGCATTTACAAGAGAACAATTAACTGAAATGGTAATAATTGATGCTGAGAGTCACAGAAATTTTCGTGCAGCCGCAATAACCTTAAATGCTAGGTTTCCAACTGCAAGAAGAGCCAATCAAAATACCATTCGTAGAGCAATCACAAGATTAAGAACAAAAGGAACATTTAATGTGCCTCGTAATAGAGTTGGAAATAGAGGGGTAGCAGATGCAGATGTCATAGCCTATTTCATTGCATTCCCAAATAGTAGTATCCGTGATGCTACATTACAGCATTTCAGTGTGGATATCTATCACCAGTGTATGGCGAATTCTCCATAAGAATAGATTTCATCCATTCCATTTAACACCTGCTCAAGCAATGGAAGGACCCGAAGATTATTTGCTCCGGATTGATTTCTGAAATTTTGTTTTGACAGTAATCCCCATTTTATGCGAGAGGCTCTCCACCAACATCAAAGGTCCATTACTGTTGTGTGGAATTTGGAAATGGCAGCATTATTGGACCAGGTTTTTTTCATCAAAATCTAAACGGAATTCGTTATGTTGAGCCCTTTCTATGATTATGGTTGAGCTACTAACAAATGAAGTTTCTGAATGGGCATATGATCTACCTTTAGCAGAAAGGATAAATATATGCTTTCAGCATGACGGTGCACCAGCTCACAAGGTGCAAGCAGCATCTGGTCTACTGACAGCAACTTTTGTAAACAACTGGGTTGGACATTTCGAACCAGTAAGCTGCCCTCCAAGATCACCAGACTTAACTTTTCTTGATTTCTTTTTGTGGGATTATCTGAAGGAAATTGTTTATGTCTCTTCACATTCAAATGTCATTGAGCTTCAAACTAGGATCCGTGATGCCTGTTTGTTGTCAGAGCTGAAAGTATGATGAATATGTATGCTAATTTCCACAAACGACTTGCTTTGTGTATTGCATCAATATTGCCTTGACAATATGGAGCAAGACAAATGGGCAGGCTTTCTCTTATCATTGTAGGCTATGGAACTGGTCATGTCCATTTAAATTTATGATTTTAATTGTTAGACATTGTTGCAAAGTAAAATCAGTAAAATTATCAATGTCTAACAATTGAAATTGGAAATTTAATTGGATATGCTCAGTTCATCTTTCATTTGACAGAGTAAACTTATAGTATGAATTTATTAAAAGGTTAAAAATTAATAATCTACAGTGCGGTCCATTTAGTTCACCCAGTTACTGTATATTTGAATAGATTGAAAACAGTGAAAGCAAACTTCCTGAAATGTTCAGGGAATGGGCAATTAATGCAGACAAAGTTACAAGGTGTGGCCAATAAGTAGGATGAATCATCTCTCAAATCGAAAATGTAAACAACCCGATTATCAGCGATACCTTCATCATGTTCCTTAATATTCAGTTAACAGTAGTCCGTGGTTCGTGCGCCTGTGAGTCTTGATAAATTTATTATCGACTATTGTCTGTGCGGTGGTTTTGTGTCATAGAACAGAGAATCGATTTGAAATTCTTGTACAAATTGGGTAAATCAGCAAGCGAAGTCATCCAATGCTAAAGCAGGCGTATGGAGATGAAACCGTGACTTTGAAGACTGTGTACGCCTGGCTTTTGGTTCCTCTTATACGATAATGCACGGCCGCATACCGCTACGCTTATAAGCGGTTTCTGGCTCAACAGCAGGTTACTGAACTGTCGTATCCAGCGTATTCTCCAGACCAGTCATCACGGGACTTTTTCCAGTTTCCTAAACTTAAAGTGATTTTAAAAGGGCGAAGATTTACAGACATTACGCACATTCAAGCTGTTGTGACACTGGAGTTGAAAGCTGTATCTATGGACGAGTTTTTAAGAGCTTTCGACGATTTGTATACACGTTGTCAGAGGTGCATAGTGTACGACAGGGACTATTTTGAAAGATTGTAAACAGTTTCTATGTGAGGCCTACTCAACGTAAGACTTATTTCATCATTCACCCTATTTATTGGTCACCCTATGTATTGAGTCACAAAGCCCGAACCTCAATGGAACGAGTGCAATCTGTTTTTGAGGATAGAGTAATTTCGCTGGAAATTTGGCCACCTCGTTCACCGAACCTGACTTTCCCGGATTATTTCCTGTGGGGCTATTTAAAAAGTCGGGTATATGCTAACAATCACACACTCTAGATGAATTTACAGCAAACATTCTCTCGGAAATCCGCGCCATTCCAGAGGACATGCTGCAACGCGTTTCCAAGAAAATGTGCCGAAGCAGGACAATGGGGGCCACTTTGAACAATTACTGTAGACTCAATTAGTGTCGCATTTATTAAAGAATATCCACTGCAAAGTTGACGTCGGTATGTTTGATGGTTATCTTTTGGACCATCCATCTCGAATAGATCGTGATGATCACATGTGAGTACTAACCAGCAACGACTTACGATGTTGACTGCGTAACTCAGAAACTACTCGTTAGAATTCGATCAAATTTTAAAGGCACACACAGTGTTATGTACCCTATTGTTCACCCAAATTTCATTATCCTAGGTGTTAGAGAACCTGAGTTATTAACTTGATGTTCTTGGTGGCGGCATTTTTATTTCTGTTCATATCTCAGTTATCTTTCATATTAGGACCCATGTTCATATGAACTTTTTTTGCTTAGAATCACTCATATCACTTCCCCTAAAAGTTTGTCGGTATAATTGACCCTGCATAAGTTGGAAATTTTGTCTGTTGGTAACGCAAGCAATTTTCTTATCAAAGGAGACAAATCAAATAGGTTTTTGCACTAATGTAAGATTCAATTTATTGTATATAATTCACGTGAATATTAATTTTAATTTGAATTCTGGTTGACTGTTTGTGTTTTAGCTCGTTTTCGTGAGAAAAATTTCCTTCTGTTGGCATAATAATTATTGGAAGGAACAAAGCTTCTAACACAGGAGAGAAATCGCATCTACACTACGTGATCAAAAGTTTAGGGACACAAGCATTTCTGCTTCGCAGGTTGTAGATAACAGGAATTAATAAGCGGTGGCATTCCCTTTTGCTCTAAAGACAGCTTCCACCCTCCGCGGAAGACTTCACCAGTTTTTGGTAGTAAGAACCTGGAATTTCCCTCTATTCCTTCATCGCAGCAGTGATTAGTTCAAGCTCGTAGTCGACGTTCCAAATCATCCCTCAGGTGTTCAATGGGACGAGATCGGGGCTTTGGGCAGGTCAATTCATTTCTTCAACCCCGTTGTCTTGAAACCAGTCGTTTACAAGGAGCATTGTCATGTTGATACAGATGAGGCCCATGCCCGAACTTCCCACAATATTGGCCCAAACTGTCTCGATAAGCAACATAATTCATCGTTCCTTTAACAGAAACAAGCTGGCCCAGTCCGAACCATGAAAAAGAGCCCTATGCCATGATGCCACCTCTTCCAAACATTACAGTGGGCACCACACATTCAGGTAGGAAACATTCTCCAGGCATCCGCCAAACCCAAATTCGTCAGGTATGAAGGGTTTGTGAGCAGCAGCACGACAGCGAAAACCCAGGGCATGGAGTTCCTGACGAATGATGTTTGTGCTAGCAACACAGGAGGCAGAATTTGTGAACTCTGTAGCACTCATTTCAGCAGAAGACCTTCGATTGTTCCGAAGCACTCGACGATCTCTGTCTATCGATTTCTTGGGTTTGCCAGTTCGTGATTGCGCTGTTATTGCTCCCTGGATCTTCCACTTCGCAGTCACATTGCCTAAGATTGTACGGGATATTTGTAGAATGGTAGAAATCTCACAGACTGACTTCTTGCACAAATGGCATCTTATGATGGTTTACGTTGGAAGCTCTGAACGACCCATATCTTAATAATACGAAGCAGATATATGTCTGAGATTGTTGATACTTTTTAAATAATTTATATGTCACTGTCATGCCACATTTGACACATTCTACGATTTATTTGGGTGTCGCACCCTGTAGATATCGCTTCCTGTTGACTCATCTGTCGGTAAAGTAGTATTAATATAATTATCCACACAGTAATGACGAAATTTTATATTTTCGAATGATTTTTGTTTTAATTATTATAGAATTTGAAGAGACTGTGGTGTGATATATAACTGATATGTTCCGTCTTCGACATATTGAAGGTAAATTCACGTTAGCTATTTTTCCTTAGACCTTATTTTTATTGTTTGTCAAACCTCTAAATGCTTTACTTTTAATTCGGGTCCCTGATTTTGGGTCCCGTAACATAGGCTCGGGGGTCATATAAGATATATGTTTTGTAATCAACACCTTACTTTCTTCATTTTATTCATTATTCGAATGCGGTCGTGGCGGTATCCGAGGCCGTGGTGTCCGTAGTAAGGCAGTGTACGAGACTGTACGAGGGAGAAACAATCGTACCAGAGCTCAACGATCAGCAATAATGAAGAGAGAGAAAAGGAGGAAATAATGATTCCGAATCGGAAGATGCCCTTAACCTGAAAACATAAACACTAACTACATCTTCTGGGATGATAGCAGAAAAAAAATCTGTAGCCGAAATGAAGAACGAGTAAATTTTCATTTAAATAAAAGAATGCAAACGCAGTAGTGGTTTTCTGCAAGAATTAAACTTTATTTACTTTGATTTGTTAATTTTTTTTAGCAGAAATATTATTATGTTGATTTTAATTCATAGAAAACTCGACTAAGTTTCATTGTTAGATAACAGTATATAATATTTCAATGTTTTGACTGTTGAATATTGATTTTTATCTTGAGTTTTTATAAAATTATTTTTCATACATTTAAAAGGTCCCCAGGGTTCCATAATAGCTACACTTAATCTCATCTGTTGACTAAACACAATAGACATTTAATTATTCAAAAATTTTGACTATTTTATTCAAAAAATGGTGCTTCGTGCCAATAAATACCACACTCTTTCATTACAATAAAACAAATTGGGGGGGGGACTCAATACCACACAATAGTGACGTGCGATACCAATAAACCATCGATACTTCCGGTATCGAGCACTTTAATAAAATACTCGATACCAAGATCGAGTACTCAATGAGAAAGTATCGATAGTATCGAGTAAAAATGAGTACTTATTTATATGGTAAAATGCATTTCTGAGAGGACGCCGAACCGATATTGGAGGCTAACATCACTCATTACTATTAGACCTAATTACTATTACTAGGAGGCTATCATCACGTGTCCGAGTCATTAGCTTTTTTTTTTTTTTTTATTTCCCGTGCGCCCATAGAGCGAGGCGTGAGCTCGACCGCGTTAAGCCTGTTTCACATAGAGCTTTGCGGAGCGGAAAACACGCGGAAGCGCAATCCGCGGGCAAAAGCGGACTTTTTCCGCTAAACTGAGGCGTTTCACATTCATGCGCAAACGTTGTAGATCCGCTCCGCGAGAGCTGCGGAGCGGATTTTTCATTTCAAGGAGGTCTGGAAATTTTGCGGAATCCGCTTTGCCTCAGCCAATCAGGAAGCAGGTGAAGCGCAAAGCATGTAGGGGGGACCTAAAGTGGGAGAGAAAAATCGTAGGCTGTGAAAATTACACTCTACTACACAGCGATGGCCAGCAAATGTGTGTTTCATGAGAAACTTATTTCTTTAATTTCTGAACGAATTTCAATTTGGAATACCAAATAAAGGAACACAGAAATGCTCAGCTAAAATAAAACAAAACCAGGTAAAAGTCGGTTTCTATTTTCTCGGGTGACATCGATGATCGATCAGCCCCTTCACGTTTCAGGCCCGTCTAGCTCTGAATTTATTATTGTTTTTAATCATTAAATAAGTGTAACATATTTAATAAATAAGTAAATGATATATCGCATTATAGAATTTATATTTTCGAAAAGTTATGCAAGAAAACACATCACGAAAATCTCGTGACGATGTATGTGCGGCCAGGCCGACATCAATGACCGACAGCCCGCCCGTAGCTGATGTTCACCGTCACGGGACTTTAGTGATTTTTTTCCCGCATAAATTTCGTAAAATATAATTCCTATAATATGATAAATTATTTATGTATTAATTAGACACATTACAATAATGAATTCATGCATAAACGCGACGGGGCTGACCGATGTCTTCCGAGAAAATTAGAGAATGCTACTCTCGACTTTTACCCAAAAGAGATTTAATTTTTTTTTTAAATATTATTGTAATTAAAACATGTACAAATACTGGGCAGTACAGTTCTTGTATTTTTAAATCATACTCCGCCAAATGAAAAATTAACAATATATAACACATCTCCGTTTAAAAAATTGTTGAAAATTTATTTGATAAGTTTATACTTCAAAAGCTTAGTTTTAGACTCCATTTCACGAAAGAAGATACTATTTTAGAGGGACCAATCAGGAGACAGCTTAAGCGGAAAAGTTGCGCGAAAGTTTTAATTGTGAAATGCTCAACGGATTCCGCGTTTCCACGCGAAATGCGCACGGAGGCGCAATGTATGCGGATCTGCATCCGCTCCGCCAGGGATTTTCTATGTGAAACAAGCTTTAGGAGATATAAAAACAAACGCTTCGAAAGATACTTACCCAATCAGTAGGCAGCCACTGGAATAAAAGCGTTAATATATTCAACAGATTCTGAATTAACGCTGAAAATCGAACATCTTCATTAGGTGACTCAGGTTTTTTCAGTATCGAGTATCGACGTGCAAAATAATGATATTATCAATACTTGAGTCATATTACAATATACGATACTTGAGTACTCGATACCGGCAAGTATTGATACTTTTTGGTATTGGTATCGGTATCGGCACAACACTACCACACAACCTTCTCCTCTGAGGTGGCTGGTCTAAATATTTAAATCAACTTTTAAGTTAAAATTTGACTCTTGATAATTAAGATCTTCATAACTTACTCAAGGAAATGAACTTGGGCATGAAATGTGAAATTCATAAACAATTTACAAATTCAATTTTCAAAACTTGAATAAAAAAAAACAACAAAGTGGATAGTTTCTGTAATAGATTGCATGCTTCGTTTAAAAGCTGAATGCTATTGGTGAAAGAAGGGGAATAGTATGAAGAGTATTTCGTAAACAAGGGTGCAATTACCCCTATTCGCCCTCTTGAGTCGGCGCCTATGTTTACTAATGTAAACAGTTGTGCGATGATTTTATAATAAATCTGCAGCGGTCAGACTGCTCTCGTGAGAATTTTTACAGGTTGTTTTCCTTCCTTTCTTTTAAAATAAAATTTAGTACTGCGCAATATTTAGTGGTCTCCTTTTTGTACGTGATAGAAATCTCTCATCCGATAAGAATTTGAATCACTGTCAGGATTATCTTGTATTGCAAATCTTAAAATGCTTATTTTAGATGGCATTTAACTACCTTTTGATGGGGTTATTCACAAGTCACGAGATATAAATTAAGGATGAATCTTACGAAGCATTCACACAAATGGGATCCTCTTTAATTTTTATTTACACAGTTTATGTTAGATTAGTATTTATTTGAATTCTTTTATTTTAATAGTAAAACGAAAAATTAAGATATTCATTCTATATAATTATAATACAAATGTTCTTAAAGAAATAAAAGTTATTTTGTTTTTGTTTTTTTAAGTTATTGAAGATTATACTACCGAATCAATAAAACCAGACAAAATTCTTAAACAGCAGATGTCATCTATTAAGTGTTGCCTAATAAAGCATTTTTTTTGCAAATTACGATATTTTACAAGGGAAGGTCTCCTTTACGGAGAACAGCAATTTACCACTATCGAAATACAGTATATAATTATACATTTTCAAAAAAATTGCAAGTTATTTTCCGGGATTTTTGTCCTAAAAACTAACCTATCGAGGGCATTCAAGATCTTTTATCTCTTCCACCCTCACAAACCAAATATTATTTAAGAGTCATTAACATTCATTTCTATTTCGATTATTTTTGCTTTGGTTTTATTAAATGAGGTTGGGAAAAAGATGTCAAATCTGCAGTTTCCTGCAATTAAGATGATGCCTGTAAGAGAATGGGATAATTCGTTTATTCGCCCTTTCACTTCCGTTTACCACCGCACCTAGGTCACGTGACCAATCCACTATCACCTTTGCTTCTCATTTAGACCAGTGGGGCTTGAAGGTCAATGGCGCCGCCGAAACCAGATCAAGGTAATGGCAATGAAAACAAAGCGAGGGATTGAGAAGGGAGATCGAAAAAGAAGAGAAACGGGAAACTGATAAGAAGGAAAGAGGGCGATGGAAATAGAAAGAATGAACTTATTTCATATTTTGTTTTCATTGCAAACATGTTTCCCTCTTTGGTAGCTGTAGATAAGGAAGCGAAATGGCGATGAACGACAATAGAAAGGGGAAAAGGAACAACATTTTCGGAATTCGAACAAAATTTCTTCATAACTGACAATGAAAGTGGGAATTTTAGCCCTTCAACTTTCGAATATTATATACAGAGAATGTTTCTAACTTCACAAATGTTTATTATATAGATGAATATCTAAATTATAAGTTTTATCCCGTACCGAAGAGATTACCTATCTCTATAGAACATTTCAAAATACAGTTTAGAATATTCCATCTAGAAACCATAAAATTAAGTTTAAGCATATCTCTTTAGGCGTATTCTAAAATTTTGGTATGTACTTTACACGTTTACAGATATTCACACTTGGAAAATCAAAATATGCTCTATTGCTTTCCAAGGAATATCTTAAATTGATATTTTTAAATTATCTTTAATTTTTTATTAATCATTTTCCTTAATGACTCATTCTCTTTAGCTCATCAAAAACCTAATTTTTTTCCTGACAATGTATTCTACAAAATCAAGAAGGCTTCTTTGAAATTTCTTCGAAAAGCATTACTTGACAACCGGTTATTATCAGAGGGTCACGAATCACACCTATGGACGTTCGATGATCGCCCTATTTTCTAGCCTTTTATTTTTCTTTTCATTCTACTTAATGGATTTTTTCCCTATTGTTATTACATTATTGACTATTATTTGTTTTACAAATAGTTCAGTGAATTTAAACAGAGAAAAATTATAAGTAAAAGTACAAGAATACGATATTTAACCGCGTAAGAATCAAATTCCCTTACCAGTAATGTGTTTGAAGTCTTTTATTTTTAATTAACATTTTAATTTTCACCATTTAATAATTGCGTTGAGTTTATTCTTATTGATTTATCCGAACCCCAATGTGTTCGCAATGAATCAAAACATTTCAAAACAAGTGTTTTGTCGAAATATTACATTTTGGCTTATAGTAATCGTAGTAAACTTGACCTTAAAAACAAAAACAAAAAAAAAAGAAGTAGAAATTATTAGATTATTTTTTAGAGCATATTGAATAATCCTATGTTTGAAATAACTAATCGTCAAGAACATTTTCATATGAAGTATGAAAAAAAAAAAACATGAAATAAAAAAAAATTATTGTATTGTATTTCTTTAAATAAATCAGACTGAATAGCCATATAAAGACGTTGAAGCTGGGAAAAAATCAAAACGTTCAATCTCTTGGCTAAAAGAGAAGAAGAGTTCAGTGGAAGAGCCGAGTCATTGTTCCGAATTGCCACTGGGTCATCAGAAACAATAGTCAGCCAAAAGAAGGTTAGCCCATTTTTATGGGAAACCCTTCCATCTTTAAATGACAGCTGTTGTGTTGAAATTGGTTTTCACAATTACGGACCGATGATTCGGTGAAAAATCTCTATAGTATAAAATGATTCATGAATAAAAATCAGCAACAACACAATTTCTACGCGGAAGCAACCAACACTTTTCCGTATTTCTTAAAAACCGTGGGAACAAATGCCATCATCGTAATGCGCCGCATAGAAGCTACTATTAACAAGACTGAAGGCATTATAATAACAAGCTTCGATTATGATGCTGCATATATTTGGATTTTATAATTTTCCTCCGAAAGAAGTAAATTATAACTTCTGCTAGAAGGGCGGTTCTATAAATAAATTTATTTCTTATCTTTGATTCTGTCCATGTTATTTGCGAATATCAGAAAATTCGTTAGAACGAGACTAAATATTTTATTGTGCGGTCGCCATATTAAAAAATTAAGATAATAGGGAAACATTTTATGTTACTTCCTGCAACTCTTCAAAGCATAAATCTCAAGACTCGTACAAATCTAATTAATCGAAACTAGAAGCACTCATTATTTTATTGCTTAAGCAACATATAAAAAACTAGTCATACAAGAAAGAGAGAGAGTAATTTATTTGTAGATTAAAGATGTGACTCACATTTTTCATGTGTTTACTGTTCTTATCTCTAAATAGGATAGTTCGCTATTTATTTCTTAAATATAAAGTCATTCATTTCAATAGAATGAACTAATATGGCATACGTGAATAAGAATTACATATGGTTCTATTTTATTTTAAATATCATTTTGATAAGTGCAAAAAAAAGCTTGATGTGTATCGTAAATATGGGTATTTTTTTTAGCGAAATAATACGTTCTCGGAAAATTAGAAATCAGACCCACTAACTAATAGGAAATACAGTGGCTTCTTAATTTACGCGAGAGTTGAGTTCTTGAACATCTGGTTTAATTTAAAAAATTTAGTAAATGCGTCAGGAGTCCAGAGTAAAAAAAAAGCACTTCCCCTATCTTGGGAATACGATTTTAAAGGCTTTCATAGGAGTACTCTGACACAAGAAATCTGACAGGAAAAAATACACAACAATGGACTGTCCCTTTTCCAATTTTAAAAGTAGTGACTGAATCAAATTTAGTAGATGCATGTTATCAGTTATGTGAAGAAACAAGCTCTGGAAAGTGTTAATTTGCATCTTCTGTATTGTTAATTTCCATAACCTGTTTCCTCATTTAGTGTCAGTATGGTTTTCATATTACATTGTAGAGCTGCTACTAACATGGCAAACTGCTCAACACTCTCATCGAAAGGAATTTATTTCATTTCAACGAAAACGCATTTCCAAAAGCGCAGGCGGCCACATATTAAAGACATTCTAAAGAAAAATAAATTTAAATAAGAGAAAAAGAAATTTATTGTTACTTTTATTGGGCAAAAGTCTCATTCACACGTTTCAAAAGAGGCTAATATGTATTAACATAAAATAACCTCAATCTAACTACCAATAAATGATAATTACTGAATTTTTAGTAGAATCATTGCTAGTCGCCATACGAGGTAGGCCCTTATTAAACAGACAACCATAGCAGATTCTACTCCTTATTCGTAGTCAAAATCTGATAAAATTACGAGATATATTTTGTTTTGGAAAGAATTGATTATATATATTAAGTATACTTGAGAATAACTGTCCATTGCGAATAGAAATTGCTATATACCTAAAGCAATCATGGGAGCAGAGGACCGTTGCAATCACTTTAAGAACTAATTTTGATCTACGTGATTGAATTTCTGTGATAATTTTAAGTTCATATTTGATGTCAATTATCATCAAAAACTGTGGTGATAAAAGGCCAACTTTAGTATCCTGGATAAATACACATAATGATAGAACAACTGGATTTATAAGAGCACTATTCGAAGGAGTTTGATGTGTATTAATTATACAATAAATGGAGTTTTAATTTAACTTCTTGACTTTGTTCTGTTACCTAGAAGTGTAATTATCCCGGGCAACGCTGGGTCCTCTGCTAGTTGTAAATAATTATTGATAATAATAGGCCTAACAGTTTACTATTGTTAACAGCGCTATTTGAAAAAATCCATGCAAGACAATATTAGAGAAATGGTAAAGAGAAATATTAAAATATCCCCCATCTTCTCGGGATATTAGTCCTGACGACTTGGATTTTTTTTCCAGAATGAAAGAACCCCTAAGAACAGTTGGCGATATGGAAGAGTTTCTTCAAACGATACAGTGAATATTAACAAGAAATTTGTTAAGTCCAGTGGTACCCACAAATTTGTGAGCGAATGCCAAATGAGCATTGCCTCACTGACTTCTTTGGGGATCGTGCAAAAACCTCCATGACGGCATGAACATTCTCGTTATCAGTGGAATTTCTCTTTCTTCCGCGACGACCTTCTTCGTTCGGCTTCAAACTTGTCTCGGAGTTTTGTTATTGTTACCCTTGTTACCAAATTCAACCCTCCAACGTCGTTGAACCTCAACAACATTCTCCATTTTCCAATAACACTTCAGTAACCACTTACGTTCATCGAATGAAAGTCTCACCGCCATTTTGGTTTATAAACAAATGAACAACAATGAACGTGTTGCTATGCTTTTCCAGCGCCGTCTGGATCATACATACACAACAAACCTTGTATTTCTATCTCATTTTGTTGCTGAGCTATAACGTTTCAAAGAGTATACATCAATTTGGGACACTCCGTATGGCCTTTAATGTACACTACTTCAGAAAGTGTCTTAGAATTATGAGCAGATTATTCGACAAAACTTAACATTAATCATAAAAAAACAGACATTGATGGGTATACATCTTCTATACTGACGAAAAAGCACATTATTATTTGAATAAAAAACAACAGTTATTTTTTTGCAAAGGTTTTATCATGGTTCCTACAAAGTTCCTTTTTCGCCACTTTTTATGAATTTTAACAAAAAATTAGGCAGTTTATTATAGTGAGTTAATTATTGCAATCATCAATATATAAGAAAGCTATATTTTATCTTATGAATGTGTTTCCCCTTCATTTGTGAAAGGAGAGTTCCATTAAACGTGAACCATCGAAAGCGTCTGACCTGGAGTAAAGGATTAATGGGGTCACGATTTCGTCCACAATTTTCATAATTCATATCTGTTTTCGCTCTTTCATGGTGAATAGACAGTCACAGGAGAATAACCTTAGTTTGTAAACACGAATTTAAATGCATCTTAAGTCCAAAAGCAATAAATAATGCGATTCCCTCTAAATATTTTCAGCATAAAAAGACAAAACCATTGGAAAATAAGTCCTTTTTAAGCGTGTACATCTTTAGGTTAATCATACTGGGGCTTCGAATTCTATTTCTACAAACATTTTTATCTCCACGTGTAGTAGTTCTTCGTACATAGTTTGTGGTCTGTATGCTTCGCCTTCTCAATTTGTAAAAAAATATTCCGACAGCTTTTCCCATTAATTTGAATTTTGATTCTATTTTGATGAATCCAGATTCTGTTCATGTGTTCTAGTCCAGAGCCGTTGCTCATAAATCCTGGGATTAGTACTTTAATTTCAGCATAATAAAAGATAATCATGATTAAGACATAATCATTTAATAATTTACATACTATCTTATAGAAATAGAAATTAAAAATGAATTTATTAGCGACGTTCTTACTTAGTCAAAGAATGAATACAAAGCTGTTATTTAACTAGCTGCATTTTAATTTAATGTTCAAAGTCAAATAAAATATACTTTTGGTTCTAGTTTTGCTGGTAAAAAAAAAATGATTAATAAACAAACCTGTTTATTCCTACCGTATTAAATTTTGTATATCAGACATCTAACAGTGGGTGTAGATTTTAAAAGGTATTACTCTGTATTTTAAGTGAATTTTGAGAGAGTGTAATTATGTATTCAGAAGTAAGCGTTCCACCATCATTTTATTCCAGTTTATCTATTGCACAGTCCAACATATTTTATTTAAAACCATATTAAATGAAGGTTTCCATTTAAGTATTAACAGAATTTTGTTCTCACTTTTTTCTTTGGCTAACCATTTCACTTTCTTCTTCTGAATTTGAAGAGTTAAAGTTCATTATAAAAGCTTAAAAGCAGAGAATTTTCCCAGGCTCTTTATAATATGAGGTAAGCTTAGAAAGGAGAGTCGAGAAGAGTTAGCAAATCAGGCGGCCGATTTCTATGAGGATGGAATTCAGAAGCTGGTCGTACGAAGCGATAAGTGCCTTAATATAGGTGGAAATTATGTTGAAAAGTAGATTAAGATCCAGGCTTTCATACAAAAATTAAGGAGTTAAAAAATTGTCCTTTTTTTTTTAAATATCAAAACTATACTTACTGTATGTTTCAAACTTATTCGGACACTTTAAAATAACACATTGTCAATGGTTTAGACCTTTATTTAATTTCTACAACAATGATATGCTTTAAATGAACTATAGGCCCTCTAAATATAACAAAAAACAAACAACTCGTTATTAAAAAAAAACCCACTTGAAAACTTAGAAAAAAAATTGAAATTGAGTGTTTCACATTTATTCAGACAGGCCCCTCAATACTCAATGAGCAGCCCATTTACTGTACTTTTAAACATTGCATGGGTCATTTTTTTTCATTGGGCTTCGAATTGAAACACTGAGCTACAATGGGAGAGGCAAAAATGTCACCGATTATGAAAAAGGTCAAATTGATGCCTTTGCTAGCCAAGGAAAGTCCGTACGTGAGATTGCTGCTTTTGTCAACACACCAAAATCGACAGTTGCTGATTACCTGAAATCAATAGAAGTTCAGAAACCACCAAAAAATAAAATAGGGCCGAAATCAATCTTAAAACCTCGCGATGTGCGGCGCATTATCAACGCAGCATCCATTGAATCCACATCCGTAGTACGACAGTGCACAGAGTCTTGAAAAATTCATCAGTGCTGAGACATGGACGTTTGCGTTCCATTCCACCATTAACCAACCATCACAAACGTGACAGATTGACATGGGCTAGAACACACGTCCTGGACCGTTCGAATGGTTGGAAATTTTTTTCTCAGACGAAAAAAAATTCAATTTGGATGGACCGGACGGGTGGGCATGCTATTGGCATGATTTGAGAAAAGAGCCAAAGACGTTTTCAAAACGTCAAATGGGTGGCGGATCAGTGATGGTGTGGGTAGCATTTGGCTTCAAAGGAACGTCAACATTGGCTTTTATTTCACAAAGATTAAATTCAAAGGGGTACCAGGAGATCTTGGAAGAGCAACTTTTGCCTGCTGGAGCAGTTGTCTGTGGGAAAAACTGGCGTTTTCAATAAGATAATGCACCAATACACAATTCAAAGGATCCCAAAAAGTGGTTGGAATCACATAACGTTCGAGTTTTCTCGTGGCCATCCAAAAACCCAGATACCAATCCAATCCAGAAGTTGTGGGGTATTAGGTTTGCATTAGATTGGGGCAAACCACTACAAACGTGACAGATTGACATGGGCTAGATGGCAATTTTCATCAGTTTCTGAATTGAAGTCTGCAATCGAAGATGACTGGTACTCTCTGGATCCTGGAACTCTTCAAGAAGTCATTCAATCAATGCCAAACAGAGTTTTTGATGTCATCAACAAAGGGAGAGGACATAGTGGATGTTAAATATTTTTATTATTGTTTAAACTGGTGCTAAATCGTGCCTGTCCGAATAAATGTGAAATACCCAATTTCAATTATTTTCTAAGTTTTCAATTTTTTTTTTAATAATGAGTTGTTTATGTTTTTTGTTATATTTAGAGGGCCTATAGTTCATTTAAAGCATTATCATTGTTGTAGAAATTAAATAAAGGTCAAAACCATTGACAATGTGCTATTTTAAAGTGTCCGAATAAATTTGCAACATACTGTGTTTCAAATTATAGTATAAAACACGCCTCGTATAAGAAAATTATGAAAAAAAAGTATTCACTATTTAATTAATAGTAAGATTGAGGTATTTTAATGTTTATTCAATTGACTTATTTGATTTTCACCAGAACATTTTAAACTTTATGACGGAAGTAATCTTTCCGACCGGTTTCGCCATTTATTCCCAGCTTCTTCATTTGTCTTGAAGAAGCTGGGACTAAATGGCGAAGTCGGTCGGTGATTAAACTTCATTAGTAAAAACAATACAGAAGACCCTCTTTTCCACGATTTTAAACTTAAATTGATATATTACATTAAATTGATTTTTGAGGATACATAAGTTCTTATTAAATTGTACTTTTGTAAAATCTTGAAATTTCTTATCAATTAGTCAACTACTTCTTCTATGCTTCTATTTTACAATTTGTAAATAATTCTTAGGGTGATTCCTCACTGTTTTGTATCGTAGTTTCATATTTGACTGAAGAATTTGAGAGAAGTTGTATTTCATTGTTTGTTATCCTTCTTCTCTGTTGACTGAATCTTTTCTATTTTTGGAATTCTTATTTCCAAATTCAATTGTTCTTTGGTTAAATCGATATTACTTCTGTTTCACTGTTTTAAATAATTTAAAATAAAAAACTGTTTAATAATATTTTGTTTCTTTTAATCATTAATCAACTAAGCAAATTTCTCCTTTATACCTTGTATAAGACAAAATTAATAAATAAAATAAACCATTAAGGAATGGCATAACCAAGTACAGAAAGGCTAAACTAATCGCTCTCGCAAATTTTTGATACATATTTCCAAAATTTTTAAATTGCTTTTGAAAATATAAAAACAGGTTCCAGTGATTCAAATTGGGTATTTTTCGAAAGTTTTGATTATTTTTATATATTCGTTCCTGACAAATCGTTACGAGTTGTTCGATACATTACATGCCTTATCTTTGCATTGAAAATTTCCAAATGTTATCACATTGGTTTCAATAGCATATATACACGTCAATAAAAACTGACCATCTTCGCATTTATTAATTATTTTTATATATGTTCATGGCATTTCGTTACTATTTGTTTGATATATTACATGGCATATCTTAAAATTGAAATTTTTCAATGGTAATATAATGGTGTCATTAGAACATGTACCGCTGAATCAAATTCAACCGTCTTCGAACTTTGTAATTATTCTCATATATTCTCTTATTTTATCATTTCGAGTTTGTTTATGTACTACTTGCTATATCTAATCATTGAAAATTTTAGAGGATGTCATAAGCGGTGGCCAGAAAGAACTCTGAATATGAACTCGATTGAGCATGTAGGGGAGAAAACATACATAACGTTTTATTCGCTTTTATTTCATTAATTCGAATTGTTTGATATACTATTTGCTATATCTTAACATTGAAAATTTTTGAGGGTGTCATGAGGGTAGAGGAAAGTGCCCAAACTCGGACCCCCCCATTTTGTTTTTTAATTTTAGAAAAATCATATTTGTACAAAATGAAATCAAAATATTTACAATACATATTCCATTTATTACTAAAACATAATATATTTTCCTCAAAATGATTAGTCAACTTTTTTAAGTGGAAAAAAAAACATTTTTCGTAACCACTGCATTTTGTAGATTTGTAAAAATGGTCCCATATGTGCCCCCCCCCCCCCAAAAAAAAATATCTAAAAATGTGCAAAAATAACAAAAATAGTTGAACTTTAGTTAATTGATACAAAACAATAGTAAAGAGTAACATAATAAGGAATTAACGCATTTAAAAACTAAAATCAAGTGCGACAATAGTCACATATGTAAGTGTATTTTTCCGCCCCCGCACATTCTACATGAGCCCAGAGGCTACACATGAAAGACATGGCCCAAAGTTCTCTTTGGGAGTTTTGTGAAAACTTTTCATTGCAGACAATACGTAAGTTTTTTATTTTTACAAGGGCCCCATGTTTGGAACCTTTAGGGGGCCCAACTTAGGCACCGGTTAATTTATATTTCAAATCCTCATAAAATTTTAACCATTCAATTTAAATCTATTGTACTGGCCTAAATTAATAGCTTGTAAGGTCCCCTTCAAAAGAATTTAATCATTAAAAGAATTACAAACGAAATATCAATGTATGGCAACCAATATCAAGCACACCAAAAAGTTTGCTAAGCACTGTTTTCAGTAATGGCCGACTGAACAAGGATAATTGAAGATGACACTAGCGCTTGGCTAAGCTTTGGTGGTGCTAGGAACTACTAGTTTAATGCGTTACCTAGTTTCAGCAACATTGTACAGAGCAGTAAACCTGGGAACCCGTGTTAAGAACGGGGCCCGGGTTTGGGTACTTTCCTCTACCATTAGAGCACGTGCCATTGTATCGATTACGACCATTTTTAAAATTGTTTATTCGCGAAATTGGCGAAAACAGTAATTAATACCGCTTATATCTCGTCGTTACGATTTGTTTGATGTATTACTTACTATATCTTAGCATTGAAAATTGCTAGGTGGGGTCATGAATGTACCATTTATGCACGTGAAATTGAACCGATTTTGTTCATATTTGTAATTGGTTCGTGTCATGAACCATAATAATCGACTGACGAAAACTGATTTTGAAATTCTTTCATAGCCTTAGAGGAGTTAGAGTTACGGACAGACAGACAGACAGACACATTTCTCCACACACATAGCATAAAGTACCTTTCGGTATTTAATAAAGTTCACCAATGGATATAAATTACGAGAGTTTTGTAGAGAAAGAATTGAAGACTTGAAGAAAAAGCATATGTCACGTGCCAATTTGCACAGTGGAAGCTTTGCTAGGTTTGAACACAGAAAACGGAACATTAAGTCTAAGCACTACGATTTACAGAAACATTTTATTCAACCAATAACTTCAATGGCAAAAATAAAATCAAGAAATAAACACAATAATGAAATAAAATAATATGAAAGCAATAGCAAACTACAAATACACAACTTGGTAAATACAAAAAAATTATGATACTAAATTGATCGTACTGATCTTAATGCTAAAGCTAAGAGCAAGTATTTTGAGCAATGAAAGAAACTTAATAAATTCAATAAACTTTCCAACAGATGCTAATTTCTTAATAAGCAATACCAAACAAATAATTCGATAAAATATTGACTAATCCTATCTTATATAGGCAATAGGTAAACACACATCAACCAAAAGAATGTTTGCAATGATAACTTCGGAGCACACTGTATACACAATTATCTCTATAGGCCACTCTTACGCCTATTCCATTTGTCAACAAGTAAGTGATAACGTTTCAAAAAATAGCTTATGCGCTAATTAACAAGAAGTACACTTACATCACAAAATATAATGTTTGAGTAAATCAGTTCAAGCCCATAACTAAAACTAGAGTGTTTTGTGCTCACTCTTACTCAGTCTAATAGTTCTCACAAGTACAATGGGATGCTGTTGAATCAAGTTCATTAATTATGAATTAAAGTCCGGGACTGAGGTCAAAGTCTTAATGCCAAACAACAGTCTAAAGGCTCGTTCGCACTAGCCAAAAGAAACTAGTTCTAACAGAGGTACTAGTTTTATCAGTGAAGTGCGAACAAAACTGGGTGTAAGAAGAACTATTTCTTTCGGCTCTGGAACTGGGGTTTCCAACCCCAGTTTCTCAAATTGGATGTGGGGCTGGAGAGTGGTTGTTCATGCAAAGACTTCTGGGTAGTTTTCCCATAAGTCTTCACGAATACGATCACGGATTAAAATACACAATGGCTACCGAACAACAGTGTTCTCAATCTCAAACAAATCAAGAAAAGTGGAAAGATGGCGAAACTAAATTTGGAAAACAAAAAGCGCCATCTTTAAATAACGATGAAGAAGCAATAATCATTCCAGGGCACGCTCTATTTGTTGTGTCTGGAACTGCATTTCCACCTCTAAACAGGATTTCCAGTGCGAACAGGAGGATGATAAAACTAGTGTTCAATTAGAACTGGTTCACCTGGAACCAGAAAAGAAACTAGTTCTATTTGTAACTAGTTTCGTAGTGCGAACTTAGTCTTAAATTATATCTGAATTAGCGGTCAATAAATTTAAGGAACAGCGACACGACCCTGCGAAAGGAGGAAATAAAATTTATGAATAGAATGCGTAGAATAACAGACACAATATAACACTACAATCTCCTTCGCCAAATACCAGAATTATTCGTGGCACAGAAATATTAATTTAAGTGGCAACACACACTAAAATACACTGCACTAAGGTTCAACGTAATTGCACCAACGAAAAATGAAGGAGCACACAATAAATTACGGCTTAACGAAAATTACGGCCTAACTTTTATTTCACACGGCACTCAAATGCCTCTCTTTAAGGAAAAATTTCCGGTAAAGAAATGAGAATTCAGTACTCACTATTTTAATATCTGCACTCGTGTCGTAACACCACACTGCACAATTTACGGACGAGCCACCACTCTGCCAATGCGGTCCTGGACGAACGCCGTCAAACCACAGGGAAGAACGCCGAAAAAACGGACTCGCTCCCAACACACGATGCTCGTATTTTCCTCGTGCTCACGGCTCTCGTACCACATTTCTACTTCGAAGCTGGTAATGCTCAGAAGGTTGACGGGCGTGAATTTGGTTTCGGGAATCCGGCCGACGCTCGCTGCGTTGCGCGACGACTGGAAATTTCCACTGTCGGACGAGCTCACCTCCGCCGCGGGAACGCTTTGCTTTCCCCGACGAGAAGCCGACGACACGTCTTTCTTCTTCAGCAAGTTTCCCCTTCGCCGAGGAACATTAATGCCTCCACGCCTCGCATTAATTTTTCCTTTATCGGATACAGAAGGGATCATAATATTGTGCTTTTTACAATGTGTGTAGTGGCCTTACAGTATAAGAGATGGACAATAGAATTACCAACTAGTTTTGCTATTTATTCCCGGCTTTGTCAAGGTACACAACAATCGACAATCGACCAGTGAAGTGTACATTTGTTAGGATGGGACGAAAGCAGCGCTTTCACAAAGCTCATCTAACCAGAATAAACTCAAAAGGAAATACACTGAGGTAGTCAAGAAGCCTAACCAACCCAAGCAGTCTTCCATATTATACAAAAAAGAAAGTAAGACTGACGATTGTCAGAAACAAAAAACAAACGAAATAAAAAATACAAGGAGAAATAAGATTATCACATCTTCCAGTAGTCTGGGAAAGAGACGTTGCTAATATCTTCAAAATTGATGTCAAGAACGTGCCTCGGTTTACGATACTTCGTATGCCAGTTCATATTCATTGAGTTCTCCAGTATCCCTTTCACAAGCTTATTGTCGTGAGTCTTCATCTTCTGTATCATAATCAAAAGGAGATCCTGTATAAACTTACCGATATGGGCCATGTTTAAATCGAGGTGGATGGATTGGTTTTTCACCGTCCTTCTGTCCAGCTGGGCAATGGTCCTCAGGGTAACATTCTGGAATGACTGTAGTTCACTCCATCTGCTTTTACAGATAGTCGCCCATGCAGGCATGCCATAGAGGAGTATGGTCCGGATAATCGATTTGTACAGAAGTAGCTTGTTGTCAATGCTGAGGGCGCTGTTGCGACCCATAAGAGCTATGATACTGTACTTAGCCCTCTTCGCTTTGTTCAGAGCATAGGACATATGCTGGTTCCATGAGAGTCTTGAGTCGATGATAACTCCCAGGTACTTGTAGTTGTCCACCCAGTCCAGTTTCTTATTAAACAGAACAAGAGAATCTGGGGGATGCTTGAGCTTCCTATTGAGGTACAAAGCCTTGCACTTTCCGACGTTAAGGTTCAACTTCCAGCAGTTAAACCAGTCTTCGAACTGCTTCAAGGCGCGCTGCAGCCGAGTGATAACGTGAGCCGGCTGGTGTGCCCATGTCATAATGGCAGTGTCATCCGCATAAAAATACAGATTACAATTATCGGGTTTTGGGAAATCATGTACAAAGTAATTAAATAGCATAGGCCCGAGGACAGAACCCTGAGGGACACCGGCCTTTACAACACGGGGTGTGGAAAGAATTTCTCCAATCTTGGCTTGATAGGATCTGCCGTCAAGAAAGGATTTCACCATCAAGATCAAATCGGCAGGGAACCCGTCTCTGATCATTTTGTAGACAAGGCCCTCATGCCACACTTGGTCAAAAGCTTTACTGACATCGAGAAATACCACCCCACAGTACCTGGATAGGTTCAGGGGGGTGCTCAGGTCTTCAACGAGGATCCATATCTGCATCGGACAAGAGTGGGCAGCACGAAAGCCAAACTGCTCTTCCCGTAAAAGGTCATTTGCTAGACAGTGATCTTGAAATCTGACAAGGATCGTTCTCTCCAACACCTTGGACATCGAGGGTAGCAAGCTAATAGGTCGGTAGCTCGCGGGAATTGCAGGATTTTGTCCCTGCTTTGGGATACTCAACACAATAGATTTCTTGCAAGCCACAGGGAAGTAAGAAAATTTCCAGCAGTCGCTAATGATATTGGTGAGAAATTCAATAAAGTTCTTTGGGAAATTCATAAGGGCGTTATTACTCACCTTGTCTTTTCCTGGAGCCTTCTTCTTTTTTCAGTTTATTTATGATGTTGGCGATCTCACCAGCCTCGATGTTGTACTTCGTAAAATGCTTCGGGACTTCATCAAAGTTGTAAATACCTTCTTCCACACGCCGAGACATGATTTGGCTCTCGGGCTTATCGTTGGTAGGAGTAACAAACTGCAGTTCCAGTGAATCTGCAATGACTTGGGCCTTGTCCTGATCAGTTTGTACATAGTTACCTTGTGGTGTACGGAGTGGAGGAAGCATAACATTCTTCTTCTTCTGTAAAGCTCTAACCATACTACAAATGGAATTGTCGCGAGCCGACAAGCTTTTGAGTTTTTCATTCCATCTAGCGTCGCGAAGCTCTTTTATCTCCTCTTGAACTCTTCGCACTAACCTGTTGTACTTGGTTTTGAGCCAAGGTTCACGATAGCGTTGCCAAAGTCTACGGGTCCTGTTTCTTTCAGCAATTAGGCGTTGGATTCCAGGAGAGAGTTGGATTCGATGAGAAGGTTTTTTCTCTGATGGATACTTACTGACTTCTAAGGCACTGTTAATACATCTAGTGATGTCATCAACAAGTTGATCGATGTCCTCTGTACAGTAAGCAACGTCGGGATGGTAGCCATAGTCCTTAAGAATATCTTTGTAGAGCCTCCAGTCTTGATGATGTACGAGTTCCTCTCGGAAATTTATGTCAACATTGTCAAAGTACAACGCCACAGGCTTGTGGTCAGAAGAAAGGTCATCAATGGTGAAGATATTGTACGGTTTGAAGAGCGAGATGTCCAAAACGTCACTACTAGGGGAGTGGTCGCAGTAGTAGGTGTCCTCCACAGGTCCAGCAGCGATGATATCATCTCTACCTTGTATGTACCTATAGAGAATCATGCCGTTGTAATTCTGCGTTCTGGAGTTCCAGCTTGGATGCTTGGCATTTAGGTCACCAGCCAGGACGACTGGAGTGTCACCACTGAAGAGTTCATCAAGCTCGCAAATGTCAAGATAATGTTTAGGTGAATTGTAGAGCGCTACGAACTTCACTTCACCACAGGATACGTCATTGATAATGATGGAGGCTGATTCCATACCTGCATAAGACTTGGATACTAATTCTTGGTATTGAATTCCCCTCTTAATGATGATCGCAGCGCCCCCAGACGCACATCTTGCAGCATTTGAAGCCATTCGATCCTTACGGTACACACAATAGCCAGGTAGCTTGAAGTCTTGGCTTGGTTTGAGGTGAGTTTCACAGAGGAAAGCCACGTCAATTTCGTGATTTATCAGAAAGTTGTGAAACTCGATACGCTTTCGGGGAATGCCCCTAGCGTTCCATATCACGCACCGAAGTTCACCTTTGTTGATTACAGTATAACGTTGTGCAGCCATACTAAAATTAGTTGGTCGTAAGGAGCCCACTCAACTGTGGGTAACTTTTGCCTAGATTAGAAAACAGATTAAAGATACGTCCTAATTGCTTATACATACCTGGTAGGTCGTTGATGTTGAGGCCTTTATCTTCCGGCGTAGACACAGCGGCAGCATAGGATTTGCCTGCTGTCACTTTAGAACTAGACATCCTTTGAACCTGGGGGTACTTTGGACATTTCGTGTAGCTTGATGTGTGCTGTCCACCACATCTGATGCACTTTGGCGGGTCTTGTCCTTTGATCTTGGGGCAATCTCTTGACTGGTGCCCCTCAGCACATTTATTACAACGAGGATCTTCCGTGCAGCCCATGGATACGTGTCCGAAGCGCAGGCAGTTGTAACACTGTAGTGGCTTCTTGTTCCCTCAAAAGGCCTCCACTGAAACTGCCAGCGGCCCAATACGTGTTACGTTTTTCAATGATTGGTTGTGTTTGGTGTTCGGGAGTAGAACCAAAACCATTGGCATATCAATGGGTCCTTTGGCTTTCCTCAATCGAATAACTTTTTCCGGGAAGTAGTTGGTTCTTTTTAGGTCTTCTTGGAAGTCATCGAGGTCATACGTAACATCCACATTACGAATTACGTATTTCAAGACCTTCTCCGACTTCAGTTGATGATGCTGAATTTTTAAAATATTATCAGATTTAATGCCAGAGACTAACCTGTTGTGTGTTTCTTCATCTTCACATTTAACCTTGATGGTTTCAGCTCTGCCCGTATGAACGGCGATCTTTTCGACTGGAACATGCTTCTCGAGCTCAGTTTAAATCGTCTTAAACGGGACGCCATGAGTCCGCACGGTAATTGGCGGTACATACCTCTTCGTGATCCTATGGTCTTTATTAGCCGAGCGACCTTGTACATTCTTCGGATTCCTCATTCTAGTCGCGCTGACGACTTCTTCATTTATACTGGAGACGGTCTTTAGGTTATCAATCCTCGTGCCTTTTCTGAATTTTTTATTAGTGACACCAATCCAGGGACTGTCGTCCACTTCTTCATCAGTTCCGTCAGAGTGACTTCTCTTACAGCCACCGTTTGTCGAACAGTCACTATTTTCTATTATATCCATAGACTCCATACTATTAGAAGAGGAAATAGTTTTTAAGACATTACTTACCTTGCTGCTATCAACTGGATTATCTTCCGTGGAGTTACTTGCCTTCGGAGTCCCGGAGCATTTCCCAAAGGCTTCCTTAAGTTCGCTTATCTTGTCAATAACATCTCTACGAGAGTCCTTAATTTCCTTATTGATACCTTCGAACTTCTCCTCAAAACTTTTGTGTAGGGATTCGACTTTTTCCTCCAGTGCACTATACTTAGCGTTTATTTCATCCCGGAGGGCTTCTAACATTTCGTTGAACACTAGGTCAAAAGCAGCAAACCTAGCATCCAAGCAGGCATCCCGGTAGGCCTTTTCGCAGGACACAGTTTTACCATCCGCCACTAGCAAATGCTTGGTTAATTTAGACGAAGCCATCATATATAAATGTATAGAACCAGGGGGGGGGGGAGTAACCTCGTGGCTAGGTGTGTGCTAAAGAAGCCGTCCTAAGAAGGACGCACCTAGCTCTAAGAAAAAAGAACAAGTCAGGTTTGCGAGAAAATTAATTCTACGCCAGGGACCCGCTCGTGAATGATTAGAATAATAATAGATGATATGAGAAAATGTCCTTAGTTAGGTTTGCGAGGAAATTAATCCCAACGCCAGGGACCCAGAAGGATAATGAGCGTCTTGATGTAGTGGTTTACGGGAATATTAATTCCAACGCCAGGGACCAGCACATAAGACGTAACAGAAGGTGAATATCGCCCTGAAAAGGGCGCACCGTGAAATGAAAATAATGAAACAATAAGGTACACAACAAGAGGCTCGCAGGCCTTATATACAGAAAAATGGTACAGATGGACCAATGAACGTAAAAATATGATACATAGGAAATGGCCAATAAGAGAAACAAGCGAGATAAGCATAAAAATTAAAATATAAAACTATAGGAAATGACAAAAGTGATGCGACAAAAAAGGCGGACCGTAAAGAGAACATATCTGGTTGTCAACAGGGGAGATTGACAAAATAAAATAGAAAAGGGAGAATGACAAAATAAAACCAGTTTACAGTAAATCAGAA
>JAHWFO010095817.1:2442456-2473237 GCA_023313115.1 Rhysida immarginata | reverse complement strand
ATTATTATTATTATTATTATTTATTATTATTATTATTATTATTTATTCACCACACAGTGGTACCGCAAGATTTAGAGCCCTGAGTGGAATGCTCGATTAACAGAATAAGGGGAGTACGGCTCTTGCTCAAGACCATTGTTGAAACGATGAATTATTTCATATTGTTGGATTTTCGCTAACGCAATGATTTGTCTTCAGAGCAATGATTAAATTTAATTCTTATGTTACAAGATTTTATTTTATTAATTTATGTATTTATATTGTTTTATTTATTCATTTAGTCTAGTTTATTTAATTAATTAATTATTCGCTTTATTTATTTTATTTTTTTGTATTTATTTATCATTTAATTAATGTATTCTTATATTAGTTATATTATTTTATTTATTTATTTTTATTTATCCAATTCCATCAAATATTTTTCATTTTATTTACACATTAATTTTTATGGCTTTTTCATTGAAATGCCAAATTGTATAATGCTTAAACATTACAGCAATACTGCTCTTGATTCTCGTTCTATGCTTATAAGGAGATTCAACTTTGGATTCAAAGTGTTTGGTTCATTTTTGGATTTTATGATCTATAACCATTAATAAAAATAGACTTATTAAATTAATCACACAATTATTCTTTGAACTTATCTTATTTTTATCTTAACAAATTAATTTAAAAAGAAAACCGTAAATTCGGTATGAAATATTATAATCCTTCTTTTAAAAATAACATGAATTTAGCATGATTTTAGAAATATCATATTTAACGTAATTTTAAAGTAACATGCATTTAACATAATCGAAAATTAATAAAACAGTTTTTAATTTTCTTGAATGGGATTTGAATGGAATTTCAGCACTCAGTATGTGATCTTCGTCTTCTTCATCATCCCACCAGTCGTCATCAGAATCCTTAAAAATTCCTGTTTGAATAATTATGCAGTCGAACCTCGATAAGTCGATAGCCTCAAGATCGGAAGAAAATAGCCACTTATCCGGAGTAGGGGGTTTTCGTTTAAAAAAAGTACACTACTTAGTACTAATTGATTTAAACAGTGTCTAATGTTTAATTTAACAATATAAAATTATCATTATCACAAAACAAAAGAATATTCCACTTCTGCATTCGCATTTGTTGATGGATTTTTTTCAACTACTAATCCCACAAGTCTCCTCTCGTGCTAACTAAACAGTATATTTTAGAGAAAATTTATGTGTTGCACCGAAAGCTGGGTGTCTTCACAGAAGGATGCTCTGTACTAAATTCCGAATGACAACCGACAATCGAACAGTGTAGTGTATCTGTATTGGAGTGGAATTTGAAGCATAACTTCCATAATATCACTTTTCATAAACATATTTCAAAGGAAGCCTGATATACCCACAGTATGAACGAATAAAATTACCTCCTCTTGGTGGAGGGAAATTTGACTGACGATTGTCTGAGCTTGGAGTATATCACTAAATAAAAAAGCTACACACACGAAGCCCAATGATCTGACAATCGAACAGTGAAGTGTATATTTGTTCAGGTGGGGCAGAAGCAGTGCTATCACGAGGCTCACCCTTCCAGAATAAATTCCAAATGAAATCAAATGAAGTAGGCAAGAAGCCTGACTAACCCAAGAGGTCTTCCACATTATGAAAAAATAATATGATTGAAGATTGTCAAAAGATTTGGGCGGGGGGGGGGGGGGAGAGGGTAACATCTTCCAATAATCCGGGAAGGAGACGTTGCCAATGTCTTCAAAGTTGACGTTATGGTCGGCTTTTTATATTTCGTATGCCATTTCCAGAAATCTGACCTCATACAGACTTTATATTGTGGCTATTACAAGCGGAGTATGCATATTGCACAGACTGAAAGGTTTGGCATTAAATTATTTGTTAACCATTTTTGAAAATTCTCAGAAATCACATCTTCATGCTAATCACCGTACGAGTTCCAGATTTGAAAACAAGGCCAGCATTTTTTCTCCTCCTGCGTGAACAATAAATCCTGCTCCTTTGCTACAGTTTTCTAAAACTTCATTTTCATTGTCATTTTGCCAGCACTTTCCGAAAACAGCAATTATATGAATACACGTTTCATCCAAATATATAAGATGGGTTTGTTTTCTAAACTCTTCCAGAAACGACGTCGAGCTGCAACTATTTCAGACTTCTCTACGAAAACGCATCTATTAGATTTGCATTACATTTTTTTATGCAAACTCCCCTATTTCTTCTTCTATCATGATTATACGCACTCACAAAAAAGTCATGGTACATCTGCCTAGTAACGTGTTGGGCCCCCTCTGGCCCGGTTAACGGCGGCGACCCGTCGTGGAAGAGAGTCTACCAGACCCCGAAACACAACCACAGACACTGCAAACCAAACCGCTTCCACTGCACTCCATAACGATGCTGCATTTACCAGTTGTGTTATTGACGACCTGACAGATCGTTCGATAACGTCCCACTAATGTTCAATGGGATTGCAATCTGGGGAACATGGAGGTCAAATCATTGCCGTGAAGTCGGTAGCATGTCCCTCCAGCCACTGCCGTGTCACAAGGGCCGCGTGTGGAGATGCATTATCTTGCTGGAAGATGCCGTCGCCCGCGGGGTAAAAACAGTTCATGAAGTGGTGCAGGTGGTCCCCAAGCAGATCGAGGTAGGAAGTAGCACCCAGAGTGGATGTCAGATGCACCAATGGACCCATTGCATGCCACGAGAAGTATGGAGCCTCCACCTGCCTGAGTGGTTCCCACCTGACAAGCGGGGTCCATGGTATCGTGTGGCCTGCGCCAGACACGTAATACGACCATCGGCCCGATACAGTTGAAACCGTGACTCATCGGACCAGGCAAGCCTTCGCCAGTTCTCAGCGGTCCAATATCGATGTTGGCTGACCCAGGCTAGGCGTTGCCGATGATGTGCAGCTGTCAAGAGGGCAGCCGTCGTGGCCTCCTGCTCCCAAAGTCATGAAACTGCCAAGGTCCGCCGAATTGTCGTCACGGACACAGTTGTGAGACGTCCCTGGTTGGACCGCATGGTGATTTGAACCGCTGTCGCCCTTCGGGCAGCAGTTGCAAGCCGGGTGACCTGGCGAACACCTCTGGCATAAATTAGGCGTGGGCGGCCCGTCCGCTCTCCGACATGAGTTTTTAACCCCTCTTTGGGTGTACTCTCGATAGACCCCTTGCAACGGTTGTGCGGGAAAATTGCAGTGTGCTGGCTATATCTGATATTGAGGCACCCATCCGTCTGGCACCAACAATCATTCCCAGTTCAAATGCGGATAGCTCTCGGCGAGCTGCCATTTCTGCAGCTAGTATGTTGCTCACAATGATTGTGTGATATCAAGGAAGTCTGTGCACCTGCATTCCGAGAATGGAAGCAGCGGGATATGTCTCATTACGACAGGGAACCTGATTGGAGGGGTGTGCCATGACTTTTGGTGAGTGAGTGTATATGAATCACCTTTATTAATGTTAATGATATAAATAAAATATATACACTGAAGAGCCAAAACATTATGACCATCCCTACATTGATGAATGAACTCGTCTGGATCACGTGGAAGACACGTAATTAAGTGGGAATGGTATTTGACTGCTGCTGGAGAAGGTAAGGAATCGGTCTTGCACTTAATTTTGTGAGTGATGGGAAAGGCTGCTGTTGTAAGCGAATTTGATAGATGGCAGATTGTAATGGTCCGAAGACTCGGAACAAGTATCTCCGAAACTGCACTACTGGTAGATTGTTAACGATCTGCCGTTGTTAGTATTTATGCAAAGTGGATAAATAACGGTGAAACCAGCAGTAGACGCCAAGGTGTTGGACGCCCACGCGTCATAAAAGAAAAAGGACGTCGGAGACTGTCCCACTTGTAAAGCAAGATCGGCGCCAGACAGTGGCTCAGCTGATAGCCCAATACAGGTCCAAGTGCAGGCCCAATGCAGGTCCAAGTGCAAGTGTTTCGGAACACACAGTTCAGAGGATACTGTTGGATATGGGACTGCTTGCCAGACGTCTCACTCGTGTGCCTCTGTTGACCAAGTGTCTTTGTCAACTACGCCTACAGTGGGCCCGGAAACATCGAGACTGGACCATGGATAAGTGGAAGAGAGTTGCCTGATCGGATGAATCACGATTTCTTATTCATCACGTCGGTCCAAGAATGACCTGCTGTACAGGGTTCGCCGACTTCCCCCCCTCCCCTTGTACAGCAGGTCATACACAGACTGATGGTGGCGGTATTATGCTTGGGGGACGTTCTCATGGGCGGCTCTGGGACCCGTAGTTGTGGTAGAACGGACCATGAAAGCTGCGAACTATCTGAACATCACTGCGGACCAGTTGCACCTTTACAAAGCGTCTGTCTTTCTAACTGGAAATGGAATCTTCCAGCAGGACAACGCCCCATTTTAACAAGGCTCGAATTGGGTTGGAGTGGTTCGAGGGGCATAAGGATGAATTCCAATTAATGTTCTGGCCAACTAACTCGCCGGATCTTAATCCGATAGAGCACATCCGGATGTCATGGAGCGTCGGCTCCGAGCTCAAACATCACCATGTGAGAATATCTCGACTTTGCGCGGCCGCTGCTTAGACATTTGGTACAATCTGTCTCCAGTCATCTACCAAGAACTTGTGGCATATGCCAAGGCGTGTTGCAGCTGTTTTGCAGGTCAAAGGTGGCGCAACGCGTTATTGAGCAGGCGGTCATAATGCTTTGGCTCTTCAGTGTAAGTTCTGATGAAAGTCAACTTGTTGAGGAATGGAAGAAATTGCATCTTGTAGATAGACAGACGGAAGACGGGTGAAATACAGATGGAATACAGAAGAAATGTTGAACAAGGCACAGATATTGTAGAAAGTAAGGTGGTACAGTTGGAAGACAGAAGAAATTTTGACAGAAGGTACAGTTAGGAGATAGAAATGTTGAACAGGGCACTGATATGTATGTATGTATGTCTTGATGATGTAAAGATACGGTTCAAAATTGGGAATTTAAGGAATAATAAAGTTTCTGTATAATATAGCATTTAGTTAGCTTAATTTACTCTATGGACGACAGGAGACTTGTGGGATCAGTGATTGAAAATAAATCCATCAACAAATGTGAATACAAAAGTGGAATATTCTTCTATTTTGTGATAACTGATAATTATATATTGTGAAATTAAACATTACACAATGTTTACATCAAATAGCGTTGCGTAGTGTACTTTTTAAAAAAAAAAAAAAACTCCCTGCTGAAAGTGGATATTTTCTTCCGGTCTCGAGGCTGTCCACTTATCGTGGTTCGAGTGCATAATTATTTAAACAGGAATTTTTAAGGATTCTGCTAACGACTGGTGGGATGATGAAGAAGACGCAGGTCACACACTGAGTGCTGAAAATCCATTCAAATCCCATTCAAGAAAATTAAAAACTGTTTTATTAATTTTCGATTATGTTAAATGCATGTTACTTTAAAATTACCTTAAATATGATATTTCTAAAATCATGCTAAGTTCATGTTATTTTTAAAAGAAGGATTATAACATTTCAGATCGAATTTACGGTTTTATTTTTAAATTAATTTGTTAAGATAAATATAAGATACGTTCAAAAAATAATTTATAATTGTGTGATTAATTTAATAAGTCTATTTTTATTAATGGTTATAGATCATAAAATCCAAAAATGAACCAAACACTTTTGAATCCAAAGCTGAATCTCCTTATAAGCATAGAACGAGAATCAAGAGCAATATTGCTGTAATGTTTAAGCATTATACAATTTGGCATTTCAATGAAAAAGCCATAAAGATTAATGTGTAAATAAAATGAAAAAATTTTGATGGAATTGGATAAATAAAAATAAATAAATAAAATAATATAACTAATATAAGAATACATTAATTAAATGATAAATAAATACAAAAAAATAAAATAAATAAAGCGAATAATTAATTAATTAAATAAACTAGACTAAATGAATAAATAAAATAATATAAATACATAAATTAATTAAATAAAATCTTGTAACATAAGAATTAAATTTAATCATTGCTCTGAAGACAAATCATTGCGTTAGCAAAAATCCAACAATATGAAATAATTCATCGTTTCAACAATGGTCTTGAGCAAGAGCCGTACCACGGCCTCCTAGAAACTACCAGGACTGAACATGACGTCAAGAATGTATTGTTGAAGCACTAAGATTGTGACGTTGAACTAACTTCTGTAATAGCACCACCTGTTTGACGTAACAATGTTTTATCTTTTCCATGTTCAGGCCTGGTAGTTTCTAGAAGGCCGTGGCCGTACTCCCCTTATTCTGTTAATCGAGCATTTCACTCTGGGGTCTAAATCTTGCGGTGCAACTATACAATAAAACATTTACAAATATATAACTATTTTATAATATAATCTATTACACCATTATTAAAATGTTTACATTGGTTGCCACATCTTATATCTTTACAATCGATGCATAAAATTCTAAGCTTGTCCGGCAATAAATTCCAATCTTGTATGGCACTAAAGGGAAAAATACTACACTTAACAAATTTTTTTAGGCAATTAAATCTGCCCCTTACACTCTTTCTCATTATAATATTATCTTTAAACCAGTTCATGCATAAACAATTGTTCAGTAAGGGGTCCATAGTGCTGTTTCTATCGTCCTTAACATAAACAATTATTAATATTTCTCGTCCTTATTAATTTACTCATTCTAACAATCTGTATATATTTTATAAATTGATTAAAAGATAATTGTCCATGATGATTACTGTGAGTAGTTATGGAATCAAATTTTAAAAGTCGGAACAATATTCTTATCATTTTAGGAGGGAGTAAAAATGCTTGGTGTTCGTAAATATTCATTTAGTGAGCAAAAAACCAGGTAAGTATGTTATACCATGGAAGAATAATACTTTACTTATTTTTCTTCCAAGGTAATATTTTACTTAGGTAAGTCTCACGAAATATATCGTTCAAAGGAGCAGAAATATGATTATGGTAGAGTTACATTACATACGCTTAATCACTTCTTGTTTGCTAAGAGTTAGTTTCAAGGTGTTTAATATATTCCCAATAAAATCGTGCTTTCGAGACTGTTTTTGCTTGCAAAGATTATCGAAACAAATGTGATGGAAATCCGAATTCCGAAAGATAGGCTACAATTTATTTGTCTAATGCCATTATATGGCCCGAAAAAGTTTATTTGCAGTGTAAAATAAGCTAGATCATAGTCTGACTTAGCAAATTTCGCATCAGAAAGCCCCATCTTATTTCCTCCTTATTAGAATAGTATTGTTGTGGATGCGTTCGCGTTGGGGGTAAGGACGCCGATTTCCTAATGAAGGCAGGCCAAGAGATTAAGAAAAAAATTACAAAGGAGAAGGAGAGGGAGAAAAAACAGCGAGTAAGATTTAAAAATGAGCCAATCACCTGTCAGGATGCAAGATGAGATAATATTTGAATGTAGCTCAAAGACCTAAAAGGGCTCAATTTTTTTTACTTTGACTTAACATCCCAACGATAAGCCGCCCTTGTTCAGACATCTAGTAGTTCAGCGTTTTATTTTTTTCTTCCAAATCTGAGTTATATTGTCATCTTCTATTAGTAAGGAATGTCTGCCTGGTGTTTGTCATTGGATAAATTCAAAACCTTCAAACTTGTCTTTCAGTAATCTTCAAGCAAACCTTTCTGTGATGGATAATAAAATATTAGTAAATAATAAAATATTAAGGGAAAAATATTTTTCAGGATATGATTCTTAGAACTCATGCGACAGTTTTTTCCATCATAAATATGAGCATCACTAAAGTATGGGCTAAATTAGACCTACCTACGTAAGTGTATACGTATTTATTTACCTACATTTTAATATACTATAGCAATGATTTGCATTCTATATTAAATATGTGATCAGAAACAAAATAACACGCACAATCCACTATGCACCCACTTACAATATCAGAAGGTTGTTTCGTTCGCATACTTTCTATACATATTGCATTTATGTATCATTTAAAATCTTGTATTCTATTAATGCTGTAGTTGAATAATCTAATAATTTTAATGAATAAATGCAAGAGAATGGAAAATAAGTTCAAAAAATATTTTTAATCTACTGAATCTTGTAGAATAGTTTGGCTCTTAAATGTCAAAGAACTCTCGTATAGAGATCATTTTTCTGGCCCTGAGGGATGATTTAAACAAGCCTTTCCTGCGAGACAGCTTTAAGATAAACAAATCATTAATCATTATTTTGTTGTAATTTATTTTATAATGCATTATTATATATATTTTCTGTTCTTATGAAATTAAATTAAAATTGTACCTGCATTATGAAATTCTTAGCCTCATTTGTGTAAATCTATTATTAAAAATTGTTCTATCTCTCTGTCTCTCTCTCTGTCTCTCAGTGTGTGTGTGAGACAACAATAAACTAACTCAACAATGATCTAGTTCAACAATATATCGCTAATTGTTCACTTTGAATAAATGACAATACTAAAAAAGCGTTTACAGTATTGTTAAAGTCAAATGAATAATACCGGTTTGCTAAATTAAATAAAGGGTTCATAGTTTTTCAAAGAATTATAGTATTTAATTTTCAATTATTTTTAATATTTAAATATACTTACTTATTGGAGCAATAACTCCGTGACGGATGAATGGTGGGTAAATTCAAATAAATAAGTAATTTATTTTTCTAAACGGGAATGAACTAGTTTACATTAATAAAAGCCAATGCGTCTCTGTCTGTCTGTAGATCATCTCTACAACCAGGAAACTGACGGGCGTAAAAACTTTGCATGATGCTTTAACATAGCTCGGGAAGGTTTTCAACTACTTTGCAGTAGATTTCTGTATCTCGCCTTCTCAAAACGAGTGAAAAAAACCAACTTAATATTAAACAAGGTGTTTACAAAATATAAGATAAAAAAGTGTCCCTTATTCTCCTTCCCATATTTTTTATTTTATCGATTGTATCCGCATACTGCGAGCATAAAAGTTAACTGTGTTTGTGTGTGAGAGAGAGAGAGAGAGAATCTGTGTGCGTTTGTGTTTGTTTGTTGTCTGCCTGTGTGTGTCTATGTTCGCGATAATCTCTGCAACCACGAAACCGACGGGCATCGAATTTGCATAATTTTTTAATATTATCCGGGAAAGGTTTTCAACTATTTTTTAATTTTTATTGCCAAAATTTTAAGTTGAATTTAATATTTGCCTTAAGAATTCTACTTTTTGGTGTAATGTGTCAATTTTGAGGCCCAAAAACAAACATGTGAGTACTTTTGCAAATTAAACCATAAGCAAAGGAATTTTTTAGACAAATTCTTGAATATTGCCGAAAGCAAAATTGAGCAAGATTTCAACGGAAACATTGTTTTTCCGTTAATTTTTGTGCATTGGTTCACAATCCAGACCAGCAAAAAGCCACTGAACAAAATTACAGAAATTTGCAACAACGCCAGTACTTTCAATGTGGATAGTAGCCTCAATTACGTCGTCATAGATATTGTTCATATACATTTTAGTCCAATTGCAAAGTTTTAGTGGATCAATATTGCGCAATAGAATGATGGGAGAGTCAATTTAGAGAGAGAGAGTACAATGTTGAGGCAATCCAGGAAATTCGTGATAATTAAAAAATTCGACTTGAAATCTTGCTGCATCATCATCTTATCCACTGATTTGTACATTTTGCTTGTACCAGGAAGCTGTTCTATAAATTTTGGTTAATTATGTTGACATCTCATTTCTTGGAACAAGTATTGTCCTAAGTAAACAGTAAACTATCAGTTAAAATTTACTTTCTATCCTTTTATTGTATACGATTAGTTACTGTTTTTTTTTATTTTTAAATTTTAAATCTTATAAATCTCCGTGATGATGGAGATTTTCCGAAACGCGTAGGTGTCTTTGAACAACATAAATATAATCGCATTGCTTTACCAGATCTTATTTATTTATTTATTTATTTATTTATTTATTTATTTATTTATTTATTCAGCAATACTAGTCCCTATTATGGATTTCTTCAATGACATAATTACAAAACTACCATAAGAGAATGGACAATCATATAATACATTTGTGAGTTGAATTTAGTAACAGAAACTAGCCAATCAGGGGGTCTAGGCTGAGCTCATCGACAAGCTGTCGATTTCGACAAAATCTAACCGTCCAAAAGTGGCATATTACACATTTATACGCAAGTTTACACACGTATGGCTAGATGATATACACTGATATACACAAGTTTACATAATTTTACACATTTATCCATGTATACACATAAATACATACATAAACACATACCTGTAGACATACTATATTATTATTTTCACAGTTCAAGTTTCGCAGCAAAAGAGAGTACTTCATGTATGTAAATATTTTTAAACAAGTTTTTGTAAATATTTTTAGAAAATGTGTATTCTTGAGCTATGTGTATTTAGCCTGCAGGCCGGAAACGAAGGAAAAAAGATTCTAATAAGAAATCTGTTGCTAAATTCTGAAATAACGATCGCCAAGAGCATAGTCGACTGCTCTTGAATTGTAGACAAGAATAAGGCAGTTATCGATAGTCAAAGTCTACACTAGAAAATCGACCGTGTAGAGTCTGTACACTGTAGACTCTGTAGACAAGTAGACAAATCTACACTGTAGACTCTGTAGACACTGTCTACAAGTCGTAATCATGCTAGCTCGAATCGACAAATGCGTCATTAACCACGTGACCATCAACACTTGTCGACAGTCGACTGCTTGTCGATGAGCTCAGCCTAGACCCCCAGGTTAGGTTCGTGATTCACAAAATGAAAACCGAACAAGTTTAATTTTTAATGACCAAATTAATAATTTTAATTCAAGTAATGATCCGTAATCTTGATTAGTGATATTTTCTGGGCAACGTTTTGATTTCAAGGATTTCAAAAGCATCTAATATACAAGGTGCTTAAGGTGTTTGAGGACAGATTCACGTCAAGAAAGAAAACAGAGATACAAGTCGAGATAATAACTTTATTATCGAAAGATATCATGAGCATACACAAGAAACCTTCTTGTTATATGGCTATTCAATGAATCCGCCTTCAGCTTCTATAACTGCTTCAATGCGAGATCGAAACCGTCGATATGCGCGAATCAAATGGTCATGGTTCATATTGGTCATTACTCGAACAATGGCAGCTTTCAATTCGTCTTCCTCTATATTTCTGTATGTTTTGTAGTTTTCTCCTTTATTATTTTTGTTTTGTTTCGTGGCTGACAATCGTCAATTTTATTTTCCCTTTCGTATCTTTTCGATGACCTCTTTGGGTATTAGTAAATCAGGTTTCTCATCTACGTAAGTGTATTTCCTGTATTATTTGTTGAGGAAGTGGGAGCAGTCCTTACATTCCACCCAAATTAATGTGCACTCCATTTAATACTGTATGTGGTCAAAATGTACATCCAATCTTTTTATAAACTACATGTGAACAAGAGGTGTTGCGTCTTCTACTCTCATGGTGTTGCATCGGCCTCGGTGGCTCAGTGGTTACGTGATCACCTCTGATGCCCGAGGACGCGGGTTCGACTCCGATCGAGGACGACGAGGATTTTTTTCGGGAGAAGGGAAGTAAAGCCGTTGGTCCCGTGTAGTCTTTTGCCGGCTGAACGTTAAAGAACCCTTGCGAGGCAAAATTTGCGGCCCCTATAACGCCGTCCTGAAATGGCCATAACAGTTGAAAAGGACGTTAATACCAAACAAACCAACCATGGTATTGTATCTACAGTTTTATTCTTTATATCATCTTATTGCAATTGCTATGACGATCAACAAAGCGCAAGGACAATCAATTAAAAGTAACGGGAGTCAGTTTTGAAAATCCATGCTCACGCGCTGGATCTCCAAACATTTGCTCCTGGCAACAAAAAATATAACTAAAATATGACGAACCCCCCCTCTAGATTTGTTACCTATAAACCAAACGTTAATGGGTTACCATGAAACGGGGCTTGTCAGGACTTCGGGCGTGTTTAAGGGTGTACTCCATAAATACGGACGCACTCAAAACCAAACATATACAAACCTAATATTTCAATTATCATTCACTTGACTTACAAAAGCAACAGGAATCCTCAAAATAAACAGTGCGCAGAACAATAATGCACAAGTGGTACCAGCGCTATTTACATAGTGAGGGCAGGGAAGAGGGAGAGTTCTCCCTCTTCCCTGGTGAGGGGCCCCTCGTTACTACAACTTTAGCAAGACATGCACTTAACTAATATTATACAAAACTCGACTGCTACGGCCCGTCAGGCATCTAAACCAACCGGTACACACTCCTGTAGAGAAGGAGGGTAGAGAAACATTGGGTCGGCAAACCCTACCCTCCAAATGCCACTTGAGGAGGAGCTCGAACTGTCGCTGTACGAGCGAGCTGGCTACCCCGGAGCGTGCTGATGCAGCTTGCCGGGCGAATGGCGCCACCTTTCAGAAGCCAAAACCAAACGTCCCTCACGACGTCGTGTGATCCCTTTACTTTGTACTCTAGGAGTGAGAGGAGGAATCACGGAAACCCTCCTAGGTGACGCGCATTCACCACGGGTTCACAAGCTAGCATGTCAGGATTCTTGCTCGCTGGCTACAGCGGGTGCGCTTGAAATTCCAGCGTTAGAAAGCACAGACCTACAGCCTCCACGTGTCAGCCAGCGCTTAATAGCTACAAACGAACTCCTCCGCAGGCATATATGCCCTATTCACAGGCACAGACACATTGGCAAAACATCAAAAACTTAATGCTATACAAAACAACCAGAACAATGATTTTCTCTTGGGACAGCAAGCTTTAAAACAACCAGAACAATGGGGTTTGCATAAGTCTACTCAGAGGCGACCCCACACGACAGCTGTTCCTCAACACACTTGCGCTGAATATCACACGTACAAAATTTCCTTAGCCAAAAATCGCTGCTCCAAAGGTTCACCAGTTTGTTGATGATCAACCCTTCGTCGCGTCAGAAAATAAATAGAACAGACTCAACATCCGTCGTCATCTAATTGCAATCGGCGCTCTTTACGACCTCCGGCCTAGCACGGCCAAGTCCCAGGCGTCGGCGGACTAGCCGCGGGAACGTTCGATTTGCCCGACGACACCGTCGTACGAAACACAGTAAATTCGAGCAAAAAAATTAACGTAACAACCGCACTTTCAGAAATTAATAACTAATTGAAACAAAAGAAACATTGGAAGATGCTTTTATCCAGTGATGGCTCGTCCATAGGCACTGCGGCACTGCAGCACCCCCAGTATATACATGTATATTACATGATCCTTAAGCTTAATGTCACTAGCAGCTATTCCCTAGTTCGTGAAAAAATTACAGTTTTCTGACGCAGCACCCCCAGAAATTTTAGTTACGAGCCGCCACTGCTTTTATCCATTCAATAAAGCTGAGAAAATTATTATATCAAGGCTTTTAAATGCGCTTGCAACGGAACTCTTAGCCCTCGTGGCTGAAGTTCTTTTTTTTTTACAGAGCGCAAAAGCATGCTCCCTACTCCGTCTCGCTCAGCGTGAAGAAAAATAAAAACGTCCTCCGTATCTCAGAAGAATTTATTAAAACAATGCAACGATGGGAGGCTGACCGTGACCACCGAGAGAGAAGGCCTCCGCATTGAAATTTAATACATTGTTACATCATCATAGATAGTGCTAATTCAGGGCTTATTATTGGTTGAAATACGAATAATAATGCACTATCTATGATGATGTAACAATATATTACGTTTCATCGCAGAGGCCTTCTCTCTCGGTGGTCACGGGCTGACCCTATCTTCTCAGAAAAGAAATTCTCCGAGAAGACAAGGTCAGCTCCAACAATCACGACCTCTGTTGCATCAAAGTTACAATGCACAGCGATCGTCTCAACAAAACAAAGCAACAACAACAATAAAAACAACTTTTATTATATTTCGAAGCAAACGAAGCAAAAGGAAAGTCTTTTAATTTTGTTAGAGAGAACAATTACTTGTACCATTTATTTCAAACTTTTTCATACTTAAAAAAATGTTATAAACGTAGGAGTAGTGATAATTATATATTAATAAAGATGAATACACTCCTTTAATTAAAATAGGACAAAATTAAAATAAATAATAAAAAAAATAATAAAAAAAACAATGAAAAAAGTCACCAGAGTAAAAGTTCAAGGACGAAGAAACACAGGACTTGTGAAGAAACACAGGACTTGTGAAGAAACTCAGGACGAAAAAACACAGGTACGAAGAAACACAGGTACGAAGAAACACAGGTACGAAGAAACACAGAAGATGTACAGAAGAGACGAAGATCAGATGAAAACACAGAAGATATACAGAAGAGACGAAGATCAGATGAAACACAGAAGAAACACAGAAGAGACGAAGATACTGCGAAGAAACGTTACAGGAACACAGGGAGGTACACAGGTCATTGATGGAAGTTCGATGATTCGTGATGTAAATGACTCGTGATGTAAATGACTATCTTTAATTAACGTTTTCGGGATTTTTTTCCCATCCTCAGATTTAAAGTTTTGAATGAATGGAAGATAATAATAAAAAAATAAAACAATGTTGTCTAATATAATGTGTGATTATTTTGATTGTTGTGATCGGGATTGTTGGGTGTAAGGGAAGTGATATTATATTTTTATATTTTTAGTAGTAATTTCCATTTATTATTAATTTCTATTGATGGTTTGGCTAAATTTTTTTCATTCGAAATAATGTTGATAGTTTCTTTTATTAGTCTTTTTTATAATTTATTTCTTTACTAATAATTTTGATTTTGTTCCAATCCGGATTATGATTTTGGTTAATGCAGTGGTTTACTAAATGATTGTTTTTATCTTTGTTTCTAAGTGCTCTTTCATGTTCTTTTATTCTTGTAATTAATTTTCTTTTTGTCTGACCTGTGTAAATGTGTTGACAATTGGCACATGGAATTTGATATATTATGTTAGTGATGTTCCATTTTTCTTTATTATTTTGGCAAATGTCTTTGAAATTAGATATTGTGTTATTGTTTTGATTTTTTGTTGTTTTTATATTGGTGGTTGTTATTAATGATTTGGTTATGTTATTTGTTATTTTTGGTATGATTTTAATGTTTGGTATCTGTTCGAGTATTTTTTTCTGTTTGTGAAAGGTTTTATTATTGTATTGTATTGAATATCTTCTGTATTGTTCGTATTGAGTTGTGTTATTTTTTGTTGTGTTGGTGAATGTTTCTATATAAATTTTATCAATTAGTTCTATAGGATATTTGTTTTTTGTTAGGTTTATTTTCAGATTTTTTAATTTTAGTGGGATATATTTTGGAGATGAGAGATTTTTTATTCTTTGTATGTATTGTTTAATTGTGTTGATTTTTTGGTGTGTGGGTTGTTGTGATAGATAATGTGGTATGTTATTGCCTTTTGTAGGTTTTTCATATATTTCAAAATTTAGTGTATTTATTTCTCTTATAATATTTAAATCTAGAAATGTGATTTGGTTGTTTGACATGCAATGGTGTGTAAATTTTAGTGGATATCTTTCTTCTAATAATTGTGTTAATATTTCTATTGGCCTATTTGTGATAATTAAGATATCATCAACGTATCTCATCCAAATTTTTATGTATTGTTTATGTTGTGAAGTGTTAAGTAATATGTGTTCTATGTGATTTAAATATATGTTTGCAAGTGTGAGTGATAATGGGCTGCCCATTGGTAATCCATCTGTTTGGGAATATATTTTGTCATTAAATTTAAATTGGTTATTTGTAAAACATAAATTTATGGCCTGGATGATTTTTAAACTGGAGAGTAGCAAAGATAATACAGGGTGATTCAAATGTTACTGTGCAGTAGTGCATGGAGAAGAGCGGTAGTTGCAAAATAGTGCTGACAACGGAACAGCATGTGTTCCTAGTGGAAAATGTGTTCCGGAACGCTGTTTCAAGCGACGTTCCCGGAGGAGGGAATTTCCAGCATCTATTGTCAGTGGATGCCACCTCCGACCAGCCACTGCACAGTAACTTTTGAATCATCCTTTACTAGAAGTAGTAGATGGCTTGCAGTTTTGTTTTAAATAAGCAGGAATTAGTTTAAGAGTTTCGAAATTAATAAAGCTTCGTTTGTAAATCCGAGTTTATTGGTCTAAAAGTTGTTTTAGAGTAAATTTACGTATTTCACAAATGGTTACATGATTTTTTTATAAATAAGATTTTGTTTGGAAGGATTTACGAATTGGAACGCCAGCGAGGCACAGTAGAGAAGGTAATACAGGGTGATTCAGTCAATTACGTACGATTGTAATGGTTTATTGCTCAAGAACTAATAAACATAGGGATGTCATATAGATCTTACAATACACTTTACACATTGTAATTTCACACCTCATAAACAACATGCTCGATGTGTGCTCCACTCATCTGTACAACACGACGAAGCCTGAGGGTGAAGTTTTGCAGCACTGGTCCTCGCATCTCATTGTCAACCAGTGCACAAGATTCGGTGATTGCCTGACGGACCTCTTCCATGGTGCTGAACAACTTCTCCTTAGGGAATCCCCACAGCAAGAAGTCACACGAATTAAGATCAGGACTGGTCGGTGGCCAGCTGAATCCGTCGTTGAAGAGGTTTAGGAAACGGTTGGAGATGACCTTGTTGTTGAATTGATGGGTCAATTCTGTGGGTGTTCCTTAAAGAGAATATGTTCAGCCAACGTCCCCGCACCCTGTAGAAAAAAGTACTGCGTGGAATCAGCTCACATGGGAAGTGCAAGACTTTGGCAATGTCGTACAGTGACCAAATTTGGCATACAGTTAGCAACCACAGAGCATAGTATGAATACCAGTTTTTAGGTGCCGCCGTCAAGTAATATTTGAGAAAAGTACACGTAAACTTTTCGAGCATTAGTCTACCATAGGTTTATTGATAATGACAAAAAGGTTCAGAAAAAAACCAATTAAATGAAATTTACTGGTAACAACAGTTGTGAAGATTAGAAACAGAGAAGATTAGAAGCAGTATGTACAGCCTTACATTGGCGCACCTTTAAATAATTATAATTATCAACTGGAGATGCTCTCCAAGCATAGGTAATGATTTTTCAATTGAAAAATGGAAGGAAAAATTCTGCGACCCGGATTCGAACCAGGAACCAATCATTGGCGCACCTTATAAATGATAAGTTTGAGCAAGTTTGACATAGATCAATAATAGGGCCATGGGCACAAAAATAGTATCGGAAGCTGTCACGGTGGTGGCACCACTGTCGAGCTTTAGGATACCTTCGTTAGTTGCTATGTTGATATTACAGGGTGTCCCAAAAATAAGTATCTATTAAAAAAAAAAAAAAAAAACTCAATTTTATTTGTTTAACATGTTAAGTATGTGTTAAAAGTGCATAAATTTTTAATTTTATGTATACATTTTATTAGCAGTGCAGGGGATAAATTCGAAAATGCTTCAAAATATGTTTCTCATACCTAAGATTTCAAATTTAGGGGGATACAGACGGAGCAATGTTGAAAATTATCAAAAAAGTTTTGACGTAAGATAATAAATCTGTTTTGATGTCATAATTGAGTGTTTTTGTTTTTAAATTTGCCCGATTTCACTGAAAGAGTTAGTTACTTTAGGAACTCCTACCCCTGCGTTACTAAAAAAATTTAAACAAAATTATTACACAAAATTAAAAATTTATACGTATACTTGAAACATATATTTAACATAAATAAAAACGAGCTTTTTTTTAATGTCCGATTTAACTGAAATAAATACCAAATATTTTTGGAACACCGACTGTATGCTGTGTGCCATCATGCTCTAACACCTATAAAAGAGCCTCATTCATGCTATCATGGCTTTGCTAAAGAAAGGAATGGACTATAAAGATACGAACCGATAAAAAAAATTTCCAACAGCATGAAATGTGCAGAGATCACTTCACACCTGATTATTACACAGTGGCCGCGCAGTACTTGAAATTTTTATCGCCAATGGTTTAGCCAATAGAGATTTTCTTTAAGCCAGAATCTCGTGTTTTTAGCTAAATTTAAAATTTAAAAAAAATTGTGAAGCATTTAAAATTAAAAAAAATTACTCACAAAATAATCGCATTTTCGAGGTTGAAAATAAAAATTTTTCATATAAATAGAATTAGCCAAGTATGTTCGCCAAATGTGATTGTTTATTCTTATTCGTCAGATTAGTTGAACTGTCACCACTGGCGATTTGGCGAGCGGACTGCGCGGACACTGATAACACCATAACTAGTTAAATAATATGAAAAACTAATGTTAAAAATCTGTCATGAATTCAGGTTTAAAAAAAAAATAAAAGCGCTCATAAATTTTTTGGAAATATTAAGGAAAAAATTTAAAATAATTTGATACAGTATATCATTGGTGACCACTTCTGATTTTAGTTGAAATTCATTATAAAAGACCTTAAATTCATATTCATAGGAATTCTGTCAATAAATTGTGAAAAGCCTAACGTAAAATATACAGGGTGAATACAAAAGTCTGAACCCCTCTTTTATTTTTTGAACCGAAGCAGATATGTCAATTTTGATGAATCCAATGAATAGGAAGTTGCGGGTGGCCTATCCCATGGTGCACTTTTCATCATCCCAAATATGCAAATTAGGGCACATTCAAAATTTATCTCAAAAACCGTAAGGGATAGAGAAAAAACCCAATTGCAAACTTGTTCAGCATAAAAAAACAAACAAAACAAAAAAAATCATCCAAATCGAACTAATCAATCACCCACAATCACGTGATTATGTTGACCATTTCCAGAACTGTGTAGCTTGCCATCCTGGAATTGTTCTGTCTTCTGTGTGCTGAAACATGCCTTTTATTTGCTTTTCCGCATGAAAGTGAATGTGAGTATGGTAATTTATGTTAATTTTTTGATTTGCATGCTTTACATGGTGGAAATATCAACATTCAGTTTTCCTTGTGCAGTGTGACTGTTTGTAAGCTACAAACAGTTCACCACGTGATTGTGGGTGATTGGTTGGTCCGATTTGGATGATTTTTTTTTGTTTTGTTTGTTTTTTTATGCTGGACAAGTTTGCAATTGGGTTTTTTTCTCTATCCCTCACGGTTTTTGAGATAAATTTTGAATGTGTCCTAATTTGCATATTTAGGAATTCATTGGATTCATCAAAATTGACATATCTGATTCGGTTCAAAAAATAAAAGGGGGGTTCAGACTTTTGTATTCACCCTGTATAGCTTCAAAGAATAAATGCTGTTATTTTGTGAATGACGTGTTACACTCTGAATGATGTGTGGTACACCCGTTTTGTGCAATGTAGCATCAAAACAAAACATTGGTTATATTTCATGTTGAAATGTGCCTAATGACTACCATAACAGCAGCAAAATATCACATGTTTATTTAATATATCTTAGGAAATATCAAAGTTTATGTAGGTATTTTTCGTGTACAGGCCAATGGAAATAATTGAAGAAATCAGCAATTCCATCACAGAACTTTTCAAAAAAAGCTAAGAAAAACCACCAAAGAACCGCAGGAAGCCTGAAAAAAAAAAGTTAACAGGCAGTTCTTGATATTAGTGAAGTGAAAAGACATTGAACGTTAGTGCTTCTGATCATAGAGAGAGAGGGGTTATCCTAAACCTCGACGGTGGCGCGCCTTTGTGTCCACTTGGAGTAGCTTTCCGTCCCATGCCCTATTGTGGAATCAAACCAATAAAGACTTTTTGCAACCTCAAACGATATACGAAAGGCGAAATGCGATAGGTGGCATTTTGGTCATGTGACTTCCATGTACCGTTTGGTCATGCCAAGTTTTGTTGAACGAAATACGAAAATTCTAAAAAATTTCGTTGCTACCTTTGGTAACCAAATTTGTCGTAGCGCATGCGTGCTACGCGCAACCTCCACGCTCTGACAGCAAGTTCCTCGCGTTAACCTTGTTACCGACGAGGAAACTGCTCCGCAGTTGTTTAACACAATGTTAAATCCCACCACGAGTTATAGCTTTAAACTTTAATAATGTACTTACTTCTCCTTGCTGCCATGATGCTGAAAATCAGATATGAGAGTGAGCTGAGCAGTGTAGAAGTAAAACCCGATGTTGGCAGTATCGAAAATCTGGAATTTCTCTTTTTCGCATTTCTCTTTTCGCATTTCTTATTTCGCGGGTGCAAAAACTCTCAAAACGAAATACGAAAGGAGAAAGACGAAATGTCACCTTTCGCATTTCGCCTTTCGTATTTCGCAAATCGTTTGAGGTTCCAAAACGTGTCTAATATTGAATTGGGGTGAGAAATGTTTGAGGTTCTTTTTTTTTGTCTCAATTTCTCAACTTTTTGGTATGCGAAATTTGGTCACTTACGACATTGACAAGTCTTGCACTTCCTTTGTCAGTTTTCAAATGTACATCTATGCTGGTTGACTAAAAAGTCTGTTGCACCACTCTTATCTGTGCAGAAATGGAGATATCTCAACTCTGTTGCAACCAACAAATAAGTCATATGTGGTCTATCTATTGATGACCTTCTGATGACCTGATTATGCAAATTAAGGCAAATACAAAATTTATCTCATAAACCGTACCAGATAAGAACCAATTTCCAATAATAAAATTTATTCCACATTCAGTTATGAACATAAAGAAAAACGCATCATAATCGGATGAAACAGAAATATTTCTTCAAGTAAATCACATCAAATGTTCATCCAGTTTTTCATATTTTACACATGTACAATTCATTGTACAGTACAATGGCTGATTACACGGTTAAGGAAATGGCCTCCATAGTCGTGTGCTTTGATGCTATTAATACTAAGAATTCCGTAGCTTGTTTTTATCAGGACAGACATCCAGAAATATATCCGTTTCTTTTTTAAGTGATCTATTATTCTTATTATTATGGGCTAAATTTAAATTGCGTTCATAATTAAAAGTAAAAAAAGCTTGTAACTGAAAATCCATCCCCATTTGTTTTGGTTTATGAGATAAATTTTATATATTTCTAAATTTGCATTATCAGGTCCTCGAAAGTTCACCAACAGATAGCCCACCTATGACTTTCTGTTTGTTAGCTTCAACTGATTTAGGATATCTGCATTTCCCTCACAGATAGGAGGGGTGCAACAGACATTTTAGTCACCCTTATACGAGGGAAAATTGGAAAATAACCAGAATTGCGTTTCATAAATTAATTTCAAACATTCAGAGCGAACCATTATGTATTTTGGAAACGTTATTTATTGCATCGTTTTTAAACATAATCATCGTATAATCATCAGATGCAAAGAATAAAGTACAACAATATAGCTGCGTTTTAAGATCCCCTAATTTCTGTCGACAGGGTTTTCATTCAGCCTGAATAGGGTAAGTGAATTTTTTGAAAAAGGGTGCAAGTCAAATCTATTTGAGATAAGTAAACACAGCAATAAAAATAATAGTAATAGTCAATAAGAAAGATTTTTGTATTTCGTAACTTTGATATTTCAGTAAAATTTATTTTAAGAGGACGAAAAATAGAGATCGTTTTATTATCAAATTTTAATAACTAAATTTTTCTCAGTGTCTACAGAAAAAAGTGTTCAGTAAATACATTCATGACTTTTTATAGGAAAACATCAGTATTTAAAAACTAGTTCTTTTACTTTGAGAAAACTATTCTTAAATATAATTTTGCATTGAGATCATTATCCTGGGAAATTTGCTTGTATGAAATAAAGAATGCGAGAAATTAAAAATGCCATATTCTATTAGCGAAAATATCTACCAGATATTAAGGGATGTAGAAAGAAAGGAAAACGAGACTCAAACACCCTGGGGAACACAAATTAAAACCTAAAAAAAAAGCTGGCTTTCCGGATAGAGACTACCAAAGCACAAATTAATAATAATAATAATATAAAATTAAACATTATGATTTGTCCAATGGCAAAAAATTGGTCGCAATTGGGCGTGTCACTTAAAATATAACATTTAATTACAGCAATAATAAAATATACGATGAAAATCATGACAATCAGAAATTTAGTGAACACGCTCACTCAACTTTCGCTGGTTGGGCGCAATCTATTAAAATGTTGGTTATAAATTTTTTTTAAAATAAATTTAAAAAATGGGTTTAGAATTTCATATTCTAAATAGGTTCAATGATTGTTTAATGAATCATTAAAAATGGTATTTATTGCTAACGGCGTATCGTCATCATTAGATACTCATTAAGGAAAACAGCAATCGCTGATTTCTCTTACAGATCTAAATAGTTTTTCTCCTCACGTCAAGTGAAAGATGTACGTTCCGGATCGATAGTCTAAAAAATCACAGCTTCAAAACAGTTCACTCCCTTAATGATTGTACGCGGAGAATGGGGTTAAACCGAAAGTATACCGAATTTAAGCAGGCTGTTTTTTTTCTCATGTACAACCCTGTTTTCAGATTTTCTTATCCACACCTCCTTAATAACTCGTGAAGCTATATTAAGAAAATTGTTATTTTTTTATTTTAGTTATTATTGTTATTTTTTAAAATCGATTTCAGGAGTAGATTGAAGTTTGCTGATCGCGTTTGATTTTTTTGACATGGATGACTTTCCAAGAATCTCAAACTAGCCTAGAGCTATGTAATAAAAGCGTTCTTATAAGCACTTCCGTTAGGCTATTCGATATGCTGTTCGTTTAGATCGATTTTACATTTCACAGATTATTATTGAAAGAAATGATAGACTCTCTTTCGTTACAGAGCATTGATAATTTGAATTATGGGTGTATTCCTGTATTTTAATGTTTTTGATTGCATAAATAAAAGGCAATGGCATGGACGATGACAATCTTAAATGAGCGTTTTTTAATATTATTATCTTCTGGAAATAAGAGTAAAATACTGGGATTATATTTAAATACTTTCGTGAATAGACTGCATAAATACAATAAGAGTTTTTAATTTAAAGAAAGTGAAGTTTGAGCAATTTTTCTTAACTTATTAATTAATAAAGAACTATTTTATGAAATTTATAAACTTTGTATCCTTGAACAGAGAAAATTGTTATTAAATAAATATTAAGACAATTATTTGGAAACTGGCTTTATTTTGAAGTATTATTCTCTGAGTTTTAATATAATTGTTCTTAGAACCTTTATTTCTGTTACCCGTTACAGTGAAAGCAATATAGTTGGAAAAAATACGTCATTGGATTTAGAAAAGAATTCTTAAGTTTTAATATAAATTATTGACTTTTCAAAACTCCTTCATATAGTTTTTCGGATAAACAAGGCAATTTAAAAATTTGCCTCCATAAAATATCATTTAGTCTATTTAACACTAATTTCCCTCGGCATTCATTTTCAATGATAATCCAGCATCTTTAACTTAGAAACTTAAAAAAAAGTGACAAGGGGAATAACCAACCTAGAAGATAACAATCCGTTTAGCGTTTAATGGCTTATTCTAAACATTTAGCATACATTTAACTAATTTTTTTTATTTCTCTCTTTTCCATTTACATTTCATTCCATTATCATCATCAATGAAGCAAGACCACCATGCTCTATTCTTCTTTTCTTTTCCTCTCCTCTAAATTATTATCCGTGGGTGTGAATTAGGAGATCATCTTCTTCCCATTAGCGCTTAATACATTGAAATTGTTGTGTCGAGCTCATCCCCACAAACAGCGCCGCCTGCAGCCATAAACGAACAACGCCTTTTTTTAAAGCTCGTGGCCAACCGGCAAATTAGGGCTGGAAACCTAGATCTGAACGGGCTGCAAAAAGTCAGGCCAACGAACACGATCGGCCTTCTGCTTTATATGAATGCGGCCAGCGTCTACTATCGAAGCTCTTCGTTCACAACGACACACCACAACCACATAAGCAGCAACGCACGCTGGCTGTGCAGCAGACCCCGCGACCCCGCAAAGCGAACGAAACCGTTGCTTAGCTCCGCTGGGGCTTCTTCACCATCATCAGCCGGTTACGGAGGAGGAGGCAATTCATCTTTCAACATCTCTGGGAATATCAGAGTGCAGTCCTTCATCTTTTATAAGGAAATACCATTTGGCCAGGTGAGGAAATTGTTTTATACGTGTTCTCGAGTGAGCTTATTTTTAAAATCTTTTGAGGTATCGAGTTCAACAACGCATCTGCACCTCTGGAATACTTCAACTTAGGAATGGTTTTTCTCTGTGAAGAAAAACAAACGGTTTTTATTACATGACCGTGATTCCTTGTGATTAATTAGTTTTAATTTTTTAATAATTTTAATTATTTTTATCATATGTAAATAGACTATATGTGGATATATTACTAATTCCAAAAGCTTGTAAGCCTTTTAGTTAATTTCTATATTCAGTAAACTTTTCCTTACATTATGACTTACAAAAAATAAGCTTAAGTTTTATTCCATCCAAACTTGATATAATGATGGAAAAGTAACAGATCAAATTGAAAACATCTAATGGTATCACAAATTTTCTGCATATTTCGGATTGTGGTGATCCTCTTTTCTATCAAGGAAGCGTTACGGAATATTAAATTTCTTTGATCTTGTAGACGATTACTCATTCTCGGTACAAGATTACTGAATTTATAATATACGCGTGGGTTAAGATAATATATAATTGTTTTACGAAAGTATAGAATTTTAATATATCAGGTCATATAGCTTAGATTAACGATAAAGCTTGAAGAAATAACAATTCTTCGTTAAAGTTATCTATAACAATTGAAATGAGTTGTTTTTATAATTATGATTTTACTTGGATGAGAAAGAAAAATAAAAAAAAATAGGTTACTTATTTGTAGATAGCATGAATTTACGAAGGAAAGCGAGAACTGGATATAAAATATAATTCTCATTTACATTTTAACAACAGCAAGGTCAATCCTATTAAATACCTAATTTTTTTAAATTAATATTTATCTTCTGGTACCTTGTATCATTATGGTTAAATCTCAGCATTTAAGGCTCAGCATGTGAGAAGAGGTTTAGAAATAAAATTTCATTTTATTTTAGATTAAATAGAAAATCTTCATTCGAAAATATTTTTAGGTGAATATTATTCCACCTAATAAATTCAAGAGAGGTTAGATGGAGTAATTGATGCACCTACTGGAAATAATAAGCCACGGATCTTACGGATTCCGTTCACATGAGCGCCTCTATACGAGAACAACATATTGTGAACATAAACAAGAATATTTTTAATTAATAGTTCTGGAAGGTAAACAATAAGAGGAAGTTTTAGTGATATCAATCTTATTAGGATTGAATTACGTTCTTCTCATGTAAAATGGAAACTAAGGATGAGACTCTGATAGAGAGAGAGAGAGAGAGATTGAGGAGAGTTTTGAGGTGGGCTCCTTTTGAGGTGGGCTGCTACTAAGTACGTGACCAGTAACCGTGACACCGTTTCCCAGTTTCGCAGTCCCTGACATTGACATTGCACGAAAGACTCATTCCTTTACCTTCAACGTTTAAAGCGGTTTTTAAAGAGTGACTCGCCGCCGTTCGCGCGAAGAAAGGAATGCCGTTGTTTTCCTGTCTTGACGAGGAAATCGTAAATCTATGCTTAAGGGAGGATGGTCAAGATCGTCGACACCAAGGCCTAATATTACGCATACAATATAATGAGTTCCATTTAATTGCTCTGCTTGTTTTTTTTTTCCTCCCCTTATCCTTATCGGTAATGAATATTCCAGTCCTATAATATTGCAAATTTAGATTCAAATTTTAGGCAAATACAACTATAACAAAATCTTAAAATCTTGGCATAAATTGAACCCAACAGTTTCAATTAAAATTCAAAGTCATATGCCAGTATAGGAAAATTATATATCTTTTCAATGTATAAGAACAATAATGAAGTAGTTTTCGGAACTGGGCTTCTGAAATATATTTTAATTAGAAATAATATACTGTTAAAGAATTAGCAGTCACCGAATTGAAATAAAAAATAAAGAAAATAAAAAGGAACAGTAAGGTAAAATATTTAGTTTTTAATTGTGTAATCAGGTTTAGATATGGCTGAAAGTTCATAACAGTTTTGAAGATCATAAGTATTCAAAAATTCGTTGTATGCATAATTATAATAAATCTCAGCTTTATTCTTTGTTTTCATGAAAACTCTCTAGATTTCTTATTTTATCTAAAGATGTCTTTTTAAGCTGCTACTAAAGCTTCGTTTTATAGCTCACTTTTTGTATATAAAAATTAGTGATAGTAATAGTAAGTGCCAACACACTGGTCAACACACATTTTGCCTCCAATCATTTAAAAGTCATTTTATGGTAAATTTGTTACACTGATTCCGAATATGAGATCAGTTTTTTCAAATTGGCTCTAGTTTTTGAGATATTTAATATAGTTCATTTTCTACGTTTCAACGTGTATATTTATCCAGTAGAACTGCAACTTTGACAAACGTAGGTTTTCTGGACTAATTTGAGTGTGCTGATTCCATATCTGAACTCCAAATTTTTCTATCACGTCAGGATGTTAAGTTTCAGTGGTGTAAAACAGTCTCCTGATGTCAAATTTAAACAATGGCCACCATTAAAATTTAAACTATTTTTATGACTCGAGATCTTGACGTGTTAGGGAAATTTGGAATTCAGATTTGGAATCAGCACGCTCAAATTAGTCTAGAATACCTATCTTCCTCGGTACCAAAAATGTTGTTGACCAGAGCTATTGGTTTTCATTTTATTATGAACACAATTGTTTTTGCAGATTACAAAAAAACTAGAGCCAATTTTGCATTTTCAGTCATATTCGTATTCAGCACATTCAACTCATTAAGAAATGGTTATTTTCATATCGGAGGCAAAAAAGTTTTGAAAATTTGTTGTCCAGTGTTATTTTCATTCAACGTTTTAGACTATATGTTGTACTATGTTTTCGCAGGAAAAAAAATGGAACAGGACAGTAAAGCATTATTTGTTATGTAAATTGTACACCCATCCTCAATTCCGCTTATATAATTCCAGATAGAAATTGGTATTATTCTATGCATTGATAATATAGGAATCTATTGAAAACCCAAATTTAAAGGAACAAGAAATTGTAATGAAATTAATGAAAATATCTGGAATTTCTTTCACTCGGTTACGTTTTTAAAAAATATTGAGTGCGCCACGTGTATTGGGATTTCTAGCACAGTGACTGTCCTTGAATTTTCAATGAACGAAACTCTCTCTCGGTAGTGATATTCTTCTAGCAAATTATCTAGTTATTTCTCGAAGTAGATCACTTCATAACAGCCTCGCTCCATTTCTTGCAGACGTAATGAAGAAGACAGCGCGCTTAGTAAATAAACTCCTCTCCCCTCTATACTTCAGGAGCTTCCGAATGGTCTTTTTAAAATCTTGAATACATAAAACCCAAAAAGGGCTGAAAGGTCGCCTTCGTCATGTAATTTGCTTTTGAGATGAGCGGAGTTCTTTTTAGGAACATTACTGTATTTCCAGTTAAGGGAAGCCTGGCCTATTATTATTATTGAGTTCGAGTATTTTACAGAAAATGCAAAGAATCCATACATAAATAGTAATTGATATGAATGACTGGTTTGTTAGAGAGCGAGTTTCCCTGGTTCCGGGTTTTATAACAATTCCTTTGTAGGTTATATATTAAAATATGGAATAGGATATGCGCATTTTAAAGACTACTCAAATGGCCGTGAAGAAGTTTAAATTAGTTTCATATACAATTCTAAATAAATAAAATCAAATTTTATATTGCACTTAAACCTAAATTACAGGGATATATTTTACTATGTAATTTCTACTACTTAAAGCAATTACCATTTAGATCAGGCGCAATATAACTGTCGAATGTTAAGCAGTTTGTAATTTATCTACAATTTCACTTTTATATATGATTATAAAATTTTAGGTAGAATGAACTTCCAACTTGGGGTGAGTAACTAAGTATGGGGTAAAATAGTTTTACAAGAGGAAGAGATAATTTGTTTGAAATCAGATGTAAGTAATCTTAATCACATTTATTGCAATTCAAAATTTTATCAAAATGGATATTGTAAATGGATTTTGTGAATTCCTGTTCTGTATGTTAAAAGCTTCCAAATAATTATACTGAACTTGCCCAGGCAACCGAGGCGTGGGTTTTCCAGTTCGCGACTCCGTTCAGTTGTGGGTTCGAATCTCGCCGTAGGCATCGACAAGCTAAAATTATAGCCCCTTCAAAAGGGCGCAAATGACCTACAAATCGACGCACCTAAAAATCTAAGAAATAATCAAATCAATGTATTGAAAAATTAATTTATTTAGAATTAATTCTATAACAATTAAGCCTGATAGAATTACATATTTACTTATCAATCTTTGTACAGTCTGTAGAAATATAAACGCTGCATCCATTTTATCGCAATATTTATTAGGAAGTAATTAAGGGCAATTTAAATTAATAATTGCATTTTGTGTTATGAACTTTCTGAAATTAAATGCGTGTTCTGAAATTTGGAAAAATTAAAAATAACTACAAAAAGTAGCAAGAACTGTGTTTTTGCTTTAAGGCACGTTTGTAGATGTAGGCTACTTCGATTATCGTTAGCTGAGTAGAAAACTGTCCCTTCCTCTCTTCTCTTATGTTACATATCACTATGTGAACAGTGATGATTACCTTCTAAGGAAAGTTGCGTCAGGGTCGTGATTTTTTAAGGAAACTCGTATCGTTATTATAGAACCTCATAAGTTAAGTGATAGGATATAATTTTCCTCGTATAAATATACAATACCTACCAATCTTCTAATGTACCCAATTAGAAGATGTTAGACGTTTGAAAGCACTGAAATATTTCTTAGAGTGTTATTTGTATCTATAAATTCCATATGTCTTATTCCCATAATATTTAAGTTTCGAGTACGTGTAATCGACTCTTGATGATAGCAATTTAGCTGAAACGTGAGTTTTGTCGACCAAAAATTATCTCAAACTTTCATTACTCTACTTACTGAACACTGACATGTTTGTGATTAAAATTTCTTTGTATGTTGAACGCTTTATAAACTGTTTTATCTCAACAGTTTTAGAAATATTTAATATCACCGTTCGATTTTATTGTCAATTTTTTAGGAAAAGCTCATAGAAAAAATATTCTTGATTATTTAAAAAATTTTTCTCAAGTTAGATTAAGTATGTTTCTTTTGCTTTAGTATTTCAAAATAGGCGACATTTATATCTTTCTATAAAATCAAAAGTCTCATTCAGGTCATGTTGAACTCTCAAACGGTTTCTCCTATAAAGGTCATGAAAAGCTATAATTATAAACTTTTATTAACTATTCTATTTCTCTTCACTTTAAAGATTTTAAATTCCATTTCTCCGTTACCAATGAACTACCGGTGGCAACGCATATGGATTTCCTATTACCTTTTGGTCGTATTAAACTTGCACACGCACTGGAGCATCGCCTCGGTGCCTGTGAAAAAACATCTTTTACAGTAAAAAAGAAAGAATCTTTGGAGTGTTTTTTTTTGCCAAAACAACAACAACAAAAAAAAACTGTACGAAGCATTTGAAAAAGGTTTAAAACAACACATGAGGATTTTAAACAACTTTGAACTATATAATTGTGAGCCTTGTACATTTATAAATTTCTTTTTGTTGCTGCTGATAGAAATTCTCTCTCGTACGTTAAACGTGGGGGTTGACCTTAACTATAAAGCGTGAAGTATCCTTTTCAGAAATTCTGCTATCCTAATAAATTATGAAATTAAGAAATTAAGCGCTGTACGACTGCGTATTTTGTAAGATAAAGAAAAGTGCGCTAATAAAGAAATATTTATGGAGCCTAATTCTTCCTAACTTTCTGCAAATTGCATGTAATTCTCTAATAAGGAACTTAATAAAAAAATATTTAATTTCAATAATCTTATCCATTAATTAATTTTTAATTTATTTACGCAATATAATGCAAAAATGTATGATATAAAAACGGTTTTGAATTTCTTTTATGTACAGGTAAATCTCTACCTTCATTTTTTTTCAAATTATGAATTTAGTAAGAATTAAACATTGCTAAATCTTCAGAGTTTGAAAATTATTCATGATAATCGAGAAGCTAATACAAAGTAAATTATAGATTTAGATAATAATTTAGTTAATAGGATAGTTCGTGATTTAGATAATACAAAGTAAATTATAGTATTGTATATTAAATTAACAACAATATAACTATTACAAGCAAAAAAAAAAATTATCAAAAAAAAACATTGTTAGAAGTTTAAAAATCTAAAGAATTTCAGTAATAAAAAAAAATACTAAAGATGTGAAAGTTAACTCTAGAGAATAAAAATAATATAGTTGTAAATGGACGTTCTTATAACAAAAAGAGCATGACATTTAGATAACACAAGTTGGTAATACAACAATTAAAGCAAACAAATTCAGAATATTTTTTAATAAATAAAATGTATAAGAAATATTTCACACAAATTTTAGTTAATCATTATTTTGCTTACCTCATTACTAAATATATATTCAATATTAAGACTATCCATTTGTCCTAATACACGATTAGACAGAGTATTAAAAAAACCGACTTTGATGAAACTTTCACTATCGTCTAGCTAGAACCAGCCCATATCTTGAAAACTACTGAACCGATTTTGATGAAACTTGGACTATTCTGTAAGTTGAAAGATACTTAATCCAATAAAAAAAGAATTATTGCAATTCGATTTCTAGTTTCTGAGAAATACGTGGACAAACATACATACATACATACATACATACATACATACATACATACATACA
>JAHWFO010095817.1:2374027-2442446 GCA_023313115.1 Rhysida immarginata | reverse complement strand
ACATACATACATACATACATACATACATACATACATACATACATACATACATACATGAAATTTGGCACACTTGTTTAGAATATTGTGCAATTCCAACAATATTACATATTAGGTCGTTCATTAAAAAACGGGCTAGCGGATGTTGTAGGAAAAGTCCCGTATACACGAACCAGGAGACTGGGCTAAAATGTAGATACGAACCTGACGAATACGAAGCAGGCGCTATTCCCCGCTGTTGGCAGCACTGTCGACCACGGAAATTAAAAACGGATGACAGGCGCCCAGTCAGTCAGTTGCTGTGATCGCGACGTGAAACGGCCGCAATCCAGGCATCCAAAGAAGTGCAGCGGGATGTTGTGCAGTTCCTGACAGCAGCAGGTGTAAGGAGTCGTGAAATCCACCGTCGAATGGTGCAGGTTTACGGTGAGCACTGCATCTCAGTCACAAGGGTGTTCCTGTTGAGCTCTTCCACTTTGCCAACGTGCTCATCTGTCACACGCATGGGTGCTCCATTCCGCGGGTCATCATCCAGCGACGTGCGCCCGTCGCGGAATCGCTTGTTCCAGTCTTTCACCCTTGTGACCGGCATGCAGTGCTCATACCGTACACCTGCACCATTCGACGATAGATTTCACGACCCCCTACACCTTCTGCTGTCAGGAATGCACAACACCCCGCTGCATTTATTTGGATGCCTGCATTACGGCCGTTTCACGTCGCGATGACAAAAGATATCCCAGTCAAGCCGCTCTATGGTTTCCTGGCCACCCGCGCCACATATGGCCAGGCATTGTCATGAAGGAAGAGTATCCCTTTGCGATTTACCAATGCTGGCTCCGTCTGCTGCAATACCTGTTGCACACGTTCCAGCTGCTGGGAATACAGGTCCTCAGTGATGGTTTGGCCAGTTGATAGCAGCTCGTAGTGAACCATTTGACATCTAGTCCACCAGACACACTAGTGTTCGGGGTTCATCAGAAATGGCGAATTTACCCGACCTGAATTTCTGGAACCAATGTCTTGCGGTGCGTTCAGGATCATCCCCAAACGCAAGACAAATTCGGCGACTTGATGCTGCTGCTGACAAGCCTACCTTGAAGTCATAAAGCAAACAACACCTAATCATCTCCTTCGATATCTCCATTTGTCTTCACTTCTGCACGAGATGTGATTGATGTGAATGCCCAGCAGCCCTGTTTATACAGGCTAATCTTCCTGCTCCCCCCCCCCCCGCCCTGTACTTTTTGGACCACACTGTACACTAATATGCATATCTTCTATCACTTCCTTTTATGGCAACAAAAAAACGGCAATAACTTTTGCGGTTACCTAGTAGAAATCCATATAAACAAAAGCAAATCGCAATGTTGTCGTTCACATTCGGACAGAAAACTTTTTTTTTTCCTTCCCCCAAAAATAGTGAAATCTTCCTTTCAATAATCAGAACTTGAATTCCATTTTATAATCAGAACTTAAAATTCTGCTTAAACGATCTAATTCTATCTAGACTTACAAAGAAACAAAGGAATATTTAATTGCATCCATTTCTCAAATTATTGCTGTACCTCTAATTAACAAGAAAGTTCAAAAACCTCGTTTATAAATTTCATGCGATAAATTCAAGTTCGACCATGATCTCTTTTAGGTTTTCACTTATTTCGACCATTCCTAAATAATTATTATTTTATTTAAATAAATTTTATTTAATTTCTTGATTTACTGATATGCGAGAAAAATTTTCAAGATAGCTTTGTTGTTTATATGGATTAAATTATTTAATGCTGTTCTGGTAATAAAATTAATGAGTAGATATGGAAAAGTAAAAGTAATGTAGATTAGGTAGTTATTGTTGGCTAGTTTTGTTTATCACTTGAGTTCTCAAATATGTTTCTGTTAATATGCGTGGTACACTTAACAGATATGTATAAAATATTTGAAGATAAATGTAATTGCTTCACGCCAAAAAATAAAAAAAAATAAAAAAAGAAAAAAGAAAAATTAAAAAAACCCAAAGCAATCAACTTTTCACCTTAGATTCCTAAATTTATTTCATTTAAAGGAATCCTTAAGATTTCGCCTATGTAACATTTTTTTTGGTTAAATAGCTGAATAATTATTCGTGCTTTCATTATGGAGTACATAAGCTTGTTTAAAATATATCATATTTCTATTTCTATTTAGTAATTCATCTTCAATTCCAATGCCAATGCATTTCGAAAGATATTAGATCAAGATATAAATTTTTTTTTATTTTTGTTTTTGATCTGGATTATAACTACTATTTTTTAATATTATCCTTATAATTTTGACAATGAGGTATAAATTTATTAATTATTAATAATTAAAAAGTTTTAAGTACCATTTAAAAATTATTTTATAGCCTTCTTTGAATACTATTTTAATTAATAAAATATTTTTTTCAATGCCAGGGATTTATTGGGGAAAAAAAAATAAAGCATGTCGTGGGAAGAAAAGAAACGGACGAAATAATCTGGTTATTTCCGAAATGCCTCATTAAATGGCATTTCGTGAATTTACCATCTACCAGTTAAGCAAATTGTCTTTTGGGATTAAAATTTGAGTTCTCGTACGGTTTTACTTATGCTACAGTTATAAATAAATGCATGGCCTGGTAATTTATATTAAAATAAGATTATGTGCACAATTATAAATGATGACCATGAAATTTAAAGAGTTATTATTCTCGGAATTTCGACTTTTGAAATATGATTAGTGTTAAAATTGTGAATATCGCCCGATGTAAAGCGCAAAGATTATCCACTAAATACTAAATATTTAGAAATACGTAGTTACCTTTGTTTATTTGAAAATTTATTGACAGTTCTAAGCATTTGCTACTGCTCTATCATGTGCTATTCTTTCACCTCCTAAAGAACCAAATAAGAAACATTCTGGCACATTTTTTCCTTATCTTTGTAATGAATCAATAAGAGTATTCTTTTTGATTTTTCTTAGTATAATTTTTTAAATTAGTCTTTCACAGTAAATTGCTATATTTTTAATTTTAGATAATAAATAATAAATCTAAATACAGTTAATGTTGTCTTAGATCTCCAACATAATTTATTAGCCATTGTACATTTCTTAAAGGGATTAATAACTAATTTTGGGGAACATGTAAGCCGTAATAAATTCAATTACAAATACAAAGCAATTGTTATCGTAAGCTATAATTAAGGTGTTACCATGCATATACCATCTGTTATCACTGACAATGTCGCTCTATTTTTTTAATCATTTTTTTTCCTCTTATGCGAAAAATCATTAGTTCGACTTCATTCGATGCAAATGAGCTTTGCGAATTCACCATAAATGAAGTTAAAAATTATCATTAAAAAAGAATAGCGAGAAAAGAACAAGGCTGTTTGTAATTAAGGGCAGGAAGAGCTTAGCTAGGAATTGCCCTTTGGCCGCCAAATTTCTTTTGAAGGTCGCCACGCTCGAATGACAAGAGGAACGAACGAGAGGTAAATTCACATTAGATGTGAATAGATGTGTAACAGACCATCTATTTCGCCATTTTAAAGAGAAAAAAAATTATGTCGTAAAATCTATACCTCTCCTCAAACTCTCTTTTAATAGAAGCTTGTCGGCTTTTTGCTGGATTATTGCGTGGAAGTTATTGGTTTCCCCATGTCATTGACCTTATTCGAAATGGAACTCGAGGATGATTAAAAATTCAGACAACATTAAATAATGCGATTTCTAGGTATTGAGATCAGAATTAATTATTCAAGCGGAGATAATATTGTGAGAGAAAAGAATGCGCTCGTAATATCTGCGCGAAATAATTAACTAAATTTCTAATTCATTACTAATGCAAGCAAGATTTAAATTTTTTATTAATAGCTAAATTAATTTATGAGAAATCTTTATATTGCCTCAAAAATATAAAACACGTATCGATTTAAACATCATTTTATTGGAGTTTAGTAATTTATATTAGTAAAAAGGTTGATTAAGTATTCATTTCATTAGTTCATGAATATTCTTTAACATTTTTTGGACACATTTTAAATTTGAAAAAATTAAACAAATATTTAACATTAGTCCGAAACCATCAATACTATATTTATTCAAATATATTTACTTCCTTTATTTTTCGTCTTTTGAACTAAACTCGGAAGATACTGCTCTATCCAAAAATTACGCGAAGCATAAAACTATGCATATTAAATTTTCGTGAAATCTCATTATGTCCTTCTTCCTTATTACACTAATTCCATAGAAAAATTTTAAAAGTTCATGTAAAAAAACTCATTCTTATTAAAAGAAAACTAATTATTTCTTTTGTGTGCTGTGAATTCACTCTTATTGTGATAATATAATCAGATGAATGCTGTTTAAGTACCTTCGACTCATCGAGTCATTTTTAAATCCAAAATGTGAATTACAAGAACTGATTCTGATAAACTTCAAGTGGGCGGCTTAAAGCAGAATTCTAATTGCAACATGCTCTTAAAACTATACTAATAAACTTTTCGTCTCTCCTTATTATCTTCCTAGGCTTTCTGCATTTTTGTTAATTAGAGCCTTAAATTGAACACTTTACTATACCAGCATGCTTTCACTAGAAAATAAATACTGATGGAAAATTAGACCAAATGTTATCTGCATAATTATATCTGCGTAATAATAACATGAAGAACTCCGAAATATAGTTACATTTATATTGAGATGTGCATCTTCCTGAAAGACCTACTCTCTTTATAATAACGTTTACCCAACCTATCTATCCATACATTACAGATTTTGATTCGTTTTGTTTGGTTTTCTTTTTTTTTTTAACTTCTGCGAACAAAATAGGGTTGAATTAATTTTTTATTTTATAACAGCATCTTGCATCATGGGAAAAATTCCCTCCAAAGAAAATTTCGTAAAGATATCAAGTGCGCCAATTTCCTCCGACGATAAGGCATTGTAGAAAACCATTAACATGTAAGCTGAACCTTATCCATAACGACTTCCGAATAAAATCCACCCATAGAAAATGATTTTATAGTTTAATTAAGGGTGTAAGTCACGCAGGCCGAATTCTTAACTAGCCATAACCAAACGGACAATGAGAACTCATACCCATCTTAAATGAAAATTTTGCATTTGAAATAAATACTACACAAATTAGCCTAAACAACCACGATGGAAAATTTAGGTGTATTCTTGGTCTTGGATACAAACAAATATAAATTTATGACAGATATAGATAACAGCTGAAAAAATCTTAAGTAAAAAATTAGTTCCTCTTTTAATTGAAAAACATACTTACACAAATTATTTAATGTATGTTTCTAACCACCAGAGAGGCGAAACACAATTCTACAAAATTTTAAATCCACGAATGTACATTGCTGGAGCCAAGGCTTCCTTCATCAGCATGATACAGAAAGACATGAGAAGTAAACCATTATCGACGCCGTTTTCGAATATGGAAGTCAATTGTGGAATGTGCAATGGAAACCCCTAATTTTAATGGTATTTTCAGATTGTACACATAATTTGAGACATTTTTTATTCTTGTTGTTTTTTCAATTGATCCAACCGTTTAAGAGATCAATATAGGTCTGAAAGTGTGGTGTGTTTGGATTTAGAGAAAAGGCAAAAGACACCAGAAAAATAGAAAAGTCATGATTCACAGACTTTGCGCTTCACGACTTCCATTTATTTATTGTTCCTAACACAAATAAATCTGCCATTGTACAGTAAAAGTGCATAACAATGTTTTTATTTGAATATAACATTTGTACAGTAAAGCAAAATAATGGTTATACAATAAATGTTGTTATAATAAATGTCAATCACATGTCCTTCTTGGTCTGTGCACATTTATAACCTCCAACGCATTGCACGCAGCTCGGAACTTAAACTGCATATCCTCAGGTGTTGATGGTCGACTGCTGTAAACTATATCTTTAACAGCTCCACAAAAAAAAAAGTCGAGAGGAGTTAGATCAGGGGATTCAGTTAGGTCAGGCCATTCAACTGGTTCTCCTCGACCAATCCATCTGTCACAGAAAGCCTTCGTAACGGCGATCCGAGTAATGCCTTTGTTTTTGTTTAAATTGATGTACAATTTCTGTTTTTGTCCTATTCTTTAAATCCGAACACACCACACTTTCACTGCCTTTATCTCCTAAACGGTAGAATCAATTGAAAAAACACCAAGAATAAAACATTTCTCAAATGTGTACAATCTGAAAATACCATTAGAAATACAGGTTTCCATTGCATATTTCAAAGCTGACTTCCATATTCGAAAATGGCGTCGATGTTTTTGGAAATGGAATACACATAAATACCCCTCACATAAAAATATACAATAATTCTTCCATTGAAAATACTGTCAGACTTGTATTCTAGATATTGGCTACTGGTTCACTTTAGTTGAGACACCCTGTATATCCAAAGACCGTTACAAGATTATCCAAAGAGCTTATAATTACATAGTAATCGAGAATGATGCTCAATGAGATGTTACAATAATAGACAGTTGAGAAACGGTTTTGCTATTCTCTTCCAATCAGAGACCAACATCGGAACCACGTCGCTATTAAGCAGTTGATTGGACTGGTCCTCATGAACAATTTGAATCAATTTAGGACCCCTATAGCAGCCGCCACGTAAGTTGAACGATCTTTTTGACATGCGCAGTAAGTCTTCTCATCAATTTGCTTTGTCTGCGTTTTACCCATGATGCACTTGTTCTACTATAGTAAAGGCGGAGATATCGTTGAAACGTGGAAAGCCTATTAAAAGTCATAATATAAAACAAATTGCCTTCGAATTGCCTTCATTTCATTTATTTATTAAAAAAAACGAAAATGGAAACTAAGTATAAATACGAAAACAATGTTTCGAAAACGAAAACGGATGCTTTCATGGAATAACTAAGCGATTTACTTCTCGTTAACGTCTATTGGATGGCGTTAGAAATGACGTCATCCTGTCGTTCAACTTACGTGGCGGCTGCTATAGTGCAGAATTTTAACGGAACTGTATTTGAAGTTATGCCCGTGATTGAGGAATGTGATTGACGAAGCTGTAGACGCAAAATTTCCATTATTAATGCACGAAAAATGTTTTTTTATTATTTTTCAATAGACTTCTGAGATTTTCCATAATAAACACTATTGCACACATATTACCAATATTTTATAAACTCCGAACTTCTCTTCCATTGGAATTACGGCAGAATCAGGTACTGTGTATGATCATAGGTCTATTTTATGTTTAAGCGTAGTGGTGTTTTCCAAATTCAGACGTTATACTATTTTCTGGGCAATTTTCAATAGCATTTTATTAAAATCTATAGTAAGAACTTTTTAAATTCGTTATTGAAATCTATAAGTCTGTGCATTTACCGCAAAAAAAAAATTAGAATTTTTGAAATTCTGACTGCGGATTCTTAAATATCATCAAAAAGTAGAAAAGGAATGTTTGAAAGACAGACCTTCTACCTCTTTGTCTTCATCGATAAAATTAAGTTCAAACCTTTCAATAAAAGTTCATGATCTTTAGATTTTCTACTCGATTTTATCGATGAAAACAAAAAGATAGAAGTTTGCATAATTTAAAATAAAATTGTAGTTATTTATCTTTTTTATCCACAATTTACTGCCTTTTAATCTCCCATATTTTAATAGTTTTAGGTTGATGAATATTGGATTTAAAAATTTCACCAGCTGCTTTTTTTTTTATTTCGTAAAATGCATTTTTATTTTTGAAAATGCATTCCAGCAGTCGAAAAAGCTGTAAAAATAGCAGCTATTCGGCTATAGGAAATGGAAATGGCTTCATAGTTTTATCCTATTGAGTTCTTTTTTCCTGTTTTCTTCGTTTAGAAGTAACTTGTACTCTTATGATGAGTGGGGTAGGCTGCTAACTTCTGGAAGTAGCAGTGGTTCGATTCTTCTTTGACGAAATTCGGTACGAAAATTATCTTTTTTGTTGATGTCAAAACGTAATTGGTTATCAATATGATGTATCATGACTTTCAAGAATGGCAGCGTAGGGTTATCTTCTTTCTCCGTGTTAAATGAATATTCTGACAGAGGCTATTAAGGTCATTTAAAAAGACTTGGACAGATGTTTGTTTGAAGAACGCGAGAACGTCGTCCACATACCTGCTCCAGATTTTTGGGAATTAAATAGCTTTTGTTAATAGTAATGTCAAATTTACTTTATGGTAATAATGAAAAAAAAGTCTTATTGAAGTGCTTTTACTAAATTTTAATGTATTTAAAAGTTAAATTTATTAAAGATTATCCTATAAAAATTATTCGGGTGTTTCTAAAAGTTATATTAGGAGTGGCGACATAATTTCTATTTAGGAAAACTTATATTGAATAATAACGTATTTTACTTATGAATGAAAGATGCCAAATTTAAAAATTACAAATAAACGATACTTTCACCGTGCATCTCAGGAAATTCATCAAAAGAATTCATGAAATCAGAATCAAATTAAAAGTTATGTAACAGATTAGAGAGTCCAGGGAATTTTCTTTACTAGTTTTCTCTATTTAGAGATTAGAGAGTTTAAGGTTCTTAAGAGATTAACTAAAAATTGTAATAGGATTGATCAAATTAAGTTATTTTAGAAAAGAAAGTGTTTTAGTTTTTTAGGAAATGTAAATGAAAACATAACTCGTGCATTTTTTCCTTCCATTTTTCATTTATTCGAAATTATAGATGACCCTATATTTTTTGGAGAGTCTAAATTTCCAGCTTCTGATTAATATGTTTTGTGTGAAGAACAGATGGACAAGTTATCTTTTTCAAGTTAAGTCTTGTTAAATATCCTATAATCTCAGAAAACTCTGATAGAATATGAGGAAGATTAAATGCATTGTGGAGGAATAGTAAGTCCGTGTAATTTCTTGTTAGTTCGTAACATAAATTTTCATTATCAACACTATAAGGTGCAGACATTTCAATACAAAGCTTTGTAAATTAAAAAAAATCTTATTAATTTTTTCTTTAGAAATAAATTCCTTATATTTTATAGATTTCACTCAGAAGGTAAATACTGTAATACCATTGAAGTAGGCGTGAATTTGCTTCTATCTTTAACCACTCCGTGATGCTTAAAGGGTCGTCGCACATGGGAGAGAATTTTTTTTTTCTTTTGCAGGAAAACTGCATCTGTGAAGATTAACTTGATTTAGTGTCGGCAGAATAATAGGATAAAAGCTAAATTTCAAATTTAATTCTTCACCTATTACTCTACCATGATGAGGAATAATCGAAGTATGTCCGTTTTAAAATTTTAACTCAAAAATACCCGTTTAAAATAATAATTTTCATTATTAATTTTTGAACACTTACGAGTAATTTAATTTAAAACAAATCTGTATAATTACGTTAAAAAATTATTTATCATAGAGATATATGAGAAGAAATATTACATCGGATGAAAGAAGAACTATCCAAGTTAATTTTAGGCCTGGTGAGGCGGAGGTGGACGTTCTATCATGGCCGCCACGTTCTGCCGACCTAATCACGCGATTTCTACCTTTGGAGACTTGTCAAAAACTATCTAAACGTACCACCTCTATCGACGATCTGCATTAATTACGACACCAAATTCTTGCATCCAATCAGTCAAACACAGTAGACTTGCTGAAACGTGCGTGATTGGAAATGGAGAAACGTGCCTTATCTCCAGGGGATCGCACCACTCAGTGAGCATTTAAAACGGATGTTGCATAAACTTGGACAGTTCTTCTTTCATCCAATGTAACATGTGACCTCAAACCCTCTCGTTACGAATGCTAAAACTAATTGAGAATAATTATAAAGCGGGTTTTTTTAATTATTTGAGTTAATGTTGTATTTCTTTGATAGAGTGAACTGGTGCTCTAAAGTAGTACTTTTCTATGGTGGTTAAAAATGTATACACACTTTAATTGAAAAAAAAGTTGAATAGAGACGCATCAAGGGATAAATATAAGTCGCCTCTGAATCTTAAAGTGATTACCATAAGCGTCCAGATACTTCTGATTACGGCGAAGTACTGCCCTATCTATTGTCCAGAAAAACTCTCTTCGAGATAAGCTCTCACGTCTTCTTCGATTGGGTCGTCTTCAGTCTTCTTCAGTCAATGCATTTAAAGCTTGAGATGTAAACTTTCTATTTTGCTTTTAAGGAAAGTCCATCAATAATATCTATTAAAGTGTGATATTTTTGACCCTTATGTAATTATAGAAACTATTTTAAAAATTATTCACAGAATCGGAGTTTGGGTACCCACAAAAATCAGAACGCAAATTAAAAACAAGAGAGAAATCATAAAAAAGGAATATCAGGAGGAAGATTTTGAACACTAGAAGAGTTATGTTATAAATTAATTCTTCCGTAGAGAAAGTAAACACATTCTTCTACCTTTCACTAGAAGACTCCCATTTTACATTTTTACTGTCGTGCTGGCAATACAATATTTTGACTGCAACGGTCTCTTTCACTCCTGTTTATTTACATTAAAAGGAAAAAGAAAGATCCAACCTATCACTCCCTCCTACCCTTTGAACGACCATTGTGGTCCAAAGGGGAACTCTTTATTACAGCTTCAGAAGGTGAATTTTTTTTTTTTTTTTTTTTTTTTTTTATTCAACCACACCGATAATTACAGGTTCCTAATGAGATTTTATTTTTTTCGTAGTTTTTGAAATCTACTTAAAGGGAATTAGTCAAGGTCGCTTCGGGTTATAATTCGGTATTATTGTCTGGAAGAATTTCTTAATACCGCTAAATTATTATCTGTTTGTTACATCCAAATCTGAAAGATATATTTACCAACATATAAAAATGGATAAGAAAGTGTTTCTTATCCAAGCCAAATTTGTTTCGCTTACAAACTGCAAATCAAGTGTTAATCATCTGAAATGTTAATTATAGAGAAGAAATGTTAATAAAGAAAGAGGTTAGAGGTAATTAATTGATTTCAAATTAATTAGTTCCAATAATGTCAGTAAATACCTCTTTTTAAATTTTTCTATCTTTTTTATTTAAAGCTGTTCGTTTCATTTTTTATTGTAATTAAACATATTAAAGTGAATTATATGAACCTTAGAAGCACTGAAGCAAAATGACCCCAAAATAAACTCTTTTTTTCCTGCTAAGACAAAAATGCAACGGGGGGGGGGGATTCTTCGCTATGTCATTTAAGAAGACTTCCTTTGAATATACTTTTTCCCTTTTTTTCCCAGTATCTACTTTTTACAAAAAAAAATAATAATATAAAAATTTTTTTCCAAAAATACACCCAAACCCCCCCCCCCCCCCCTTCACACAAGATTATTTCGCGACATGAAAATATTAACAATTAAAGATCAAAATTTAATTTTTCTCCATCAGGGTATGTAAAATAATTGCTATCAGCAATAATTTACTGTATTTTTATCTTTAAACTTGGGAAGGAGGATTTTAAAAGAATGTTTATAGATTCGATGTTTTTTATTTATCTATCAGTCCACAGGATGGTACAAATCAACAAATGTAAATGAATAAATTATATTTTGGTGACAAATCAAAAATGAATACCTAGAAGGGATGATACAACATTACTGACCAATAAACTTTCTCTAGTATGTATCTAGTAAAATATAGGTTGAAAAATATCAATTAAAATATTAAAGAATTTTTAAAAAATATTAAAGCATTTATTAAAAGAAAGAAAAACAAACCCTCTATCCCGAATCACATAGAGCAAACTTTAACTGGAAAAAGTTTGTCCCTGGAACTTAATTTCAAAATTTGGGAAGGAAGAAAATTTTTAAAAATGAATATTAGTTGTTTGTGGTATATAATAAACCGTATATTATGTGCACGTCTTACCAGAGGAAATATCGTGACTCGTCTCTTGAATTTGTAAGACTATTCCTTTGTTTTGCTTTAGTAAATTGGATGTATCTTATATATTGAGTAAATATAAAAATACGCATTGGAACGATTAAAGAAAATTTTGAGTTAAGTGAATTTTGAGTACTGTTTTTAATTATGTACATAGTTTTCAAGTTGATGTAAGTATTCTGATAAAATCAATATTTTTATGTAGTTGTGTAGATATTTTTGATAGCGATATTTTTGAAAGAATTTGTTACTCTTTTATTATTTCATTACATGGTTTTAAATTGTTAAGAGAGAAAGTTGGTAGTGCAAGCATTAGGAATGTTCTATGTGATATGGAGTAAATAGTTTTTTTTTTCTTTTTTCCTAATGAACGTTTTAATAGTTGAAATGTAGTTTTTTTTTTAAATTCTTTAATACATCTCTGCTGTGAATTGGCTAGTCTAATGAGACATGTGGTAATCGATGGGGCATGGTTGACGTATTATACTTGAATATCCTATCAGTAGAGAGCATCCGTGTTAAGTGCTAGGTCAAAGTGAATTTAACATCGGAGTGTGTGGAAGTTGCATCCTCTTAAAAATACAGAAAGGACACCACGGTAAAGCAGAAACATAAACAGTTATCGTAGACCGGGGTTACTTTGAAAAAGAGAACGCAAACATTTGCTGCTCTCAAAGAACTTATTTTGTGTTGAATGACTTTGTATTTAACACTTTAAAGCAATCTTATTGTAAACCAAAATCATTCAACACAAAATAAGAGCAGCAAATGTTTGACGATACCTTGTCATAGTTACCTCGAGTGTGCAAAGGAACCCCGGGTTACGATGTATAAAGCGAGCAAAAGCGAGCCCCCTCAATTTCTACTTTGTACGATGCTGCAGCATAGCAGTGAAAGGCTGTGGTAGTAGTTTATACGACTCCCTAAGGTGGAGGTTTGTTATTGGTTTGTTAGAATTTTTGGCGTCGACTACTAAGGTCATTTTGCGCCTTTTACACAAGTTATATCTGTACGCAGCCCGGGACAAACACAAACATCCATGCCCACGGCGGGATTCGAACCCACGACCAGGTAGATTCGAGAACTAGAAAGCCTACGCCCTAGCCCTCTCGGCCATCTGGCCGGCTCCCTAATGGAGGACCAGCGCCCCAAGCTGTTTACTCAGTCTGTTGTTTTTCAATGGTGACATGTGGTTTTTTGTGAATGTCGGAATTTTTTATGCTCCTCATTTGTCGTGTTTTGTGCCAAGATTTTGAAGAGAAATGATTTAATTGTTATACCTACTTATTCCTTACTGTAACAGCTACGTAGTAGTGTAAATTGACGTAGTTATCGAAAAATATTAAATCAAAAAAAATACATGAGGTGGTCGTACCCTCGGACTCCCACGCTGTTCCTAAAGGATCCCCTGTATTTTTAAGATTACTTATACTCATCTTTTTGGAATTCTGTTGTAGGATCCAAGATTTACACAAGTAAACTTTTGAATTTGCTATTTATGATTGTTTTTATAGGAAATAAATGCTTCTCTTTCATTCAATATTTATTTTCCTCATTTCTTGAAATTAGGGGACCTGGTTTTGAGCTCCTTTTTTGAAATGTTAAAAGAGTCTTTGAAAAAAAATTAAATTGATTTATTTAAGGAGTTTTTAATAGTGAGACCTATAAAGTAGTTCCACGCACAAAACATGGTTAATTTTAAGGGAAATTACTCAATAAGCTTCTACGCTAGCTAAATGCGGATTGCAGGTTATTAAAAGCATCAACACAAACGACAATGGAAAAATAGAGGAGGTCGTGTCCGGGCGCAGAATGCAACATTCAATATCTTTCCCAAAAAACACCAGACGTGAGCGACTTTTGAAAGGCACTCATTCCACAAAATTAATCCACGTATGGCCTCGGTGTGACGCCGATGGAATTAAGACCTGATGTATGCATGGTCTTTATGGAGTGCAACCTAGGGACTGCTTTAGTCAAAAGTCCAAACATTGTTAGCCCAGAGCCCCCTAAAGTTAACGGTCCGGCTCTGATGGAATGTGTCTCTCGTTTAGTCTTCAACGGACATGACTGTTACTCATGCCCGGACAGAAACGACTTTCATCGCTGAACACCAGCGGCATCCATTCATTCATTCAATCAGCCCGCTCTTAGCACTATTAAGGCGGAGACACACATGCACGGTTTACATCCGACTAGCTGTCGCATGCGACTTTGGAACGACTACTTCCGCTCTCAAACGGTCAGTCGTAGGAGTCGTGCGACTAGTTTTTCTGACTTCAGCTCTGTCCGACTTTCACGCGACTTGTCGTTCACGATAACCAATCAGGTTGCGAGGATATACACGATTAGCATCATGGGAAGTGACCGCTCTAGATGCAAAAAAAGAAAATGGTGGCTTCCATGGAAACTCCATGTGCAAATAAATTTATTAGTTTAATAAATTGTATTTTTGACGCGTAATCGAATCCATTTTGGCGGAACTGAATATAGTTTCCTGTGTGACTGCAGCGCTCTCACGGACACAATTTGAGTTAAAATGCTTGTTGGTTAAAAGTCGTGCGCGCGAAATGTGTTTTGCTAGTCGCATGCACTCTGGTGTCGCTTCAAGTCGGATGAAAACCGTACGCGTCAAAGTCGGGTATGTGTGTTGGCACCTTTTGAGTGGCATCTCGCCAAAGGAAGCAAGGAGTGCTTTCAAGAGACCATTGCGAATGATCCGAGCTGACAGATATTGTGTGACAGATATTTGAGTAGACGTGACTGTTCGATCTGCTAGAGCGGCCCTTTGAATGCGCTAGTTCTTACATTCATCCGAAAGTCTGCGCTCTCTTGAATCACGTCTGCAAATAATAATCCTTACTCTTCCCGACGTCTGCCTCCAAAAGGCCCACTATGCGATCCCACTGAAAACCCGTTAACTGGACAAATGGTACCCAGGTATGTTCCATATCTTTAGCGTACTGGACAAATTCTGGTACTTGTTTTCATAATGTCCTGGAAGGCTCCTTTACATTCGTACACTTAAAATAAGAACATCTGTAATGTCACATCACTCCTTGTAGGTGTTCATACATTGCCACCAGTGTATAAACCCCGTGAAAAAATCTTTATACTTATTTTACAAAAATCTTCCAAATAAAATTTTGCCAAACGCTTCAATATGCACAAACTCAATGAAATCCATAACAACAAAAGAACACGACCATTTAATGTTAATTTTAAAAGTTGGACCCAATTTTAATTTTATCTTATTTCATCAAACATCAAACATTTCATCAAAGTTAACGTCAGTTGCTTAATTACGGATTCGATTGCCTTTTTCATAACCTTAGCGAAAATTTCATCCTTTGTTTCTCATGGATAATTTCTTCCTATTCTCCGTTTTAAGCGACTTTCAATATTCAAAGTTCGTTTTTCAAAATTATTTTTTATTATATAGTATACAGTAACTACGGTTCTTCGTTTTCCTTAATCAATTAACGCAGTCTCCACCTCAGAAGTTTGAGATTATTTGAGAGCGCCTCGGTTCCCGAGAAGAATAAATACGGCTCTGCTCTTAATTCCGTGCCTGTAAATGCCAAAAGTTATTAAAGGTTTTTGATTTCTTTTAAGGTTATTTCAGAATTATGCAGAATCGGAAACACTACGTTATTTGGACAATTATGATCTTGACATTGGCCCGAAGGGAAGGGAAAATAAAAAAACTGTAAACATCTTGTGAGATCCGGAAACAACTATAATAAATGGAATCTTAGAGAACGTGCATGCTTCTTTCATTGTAAAAGAGGAGTAGCATTCATTCCAACTAAATTTTAGCGATGAATCACCGAAAATTTGTGCTCAGGAAAGAAGGAAGCTATTTTGAAAAATACGTCTTTAATGTTATAGTATTTCCCTTACTATATAATTTAGTTTTTAATTCATATTAATATCTTGACCGGTTACGTTATTATTGAAGACCAAAAAAAAAGTAGAAAAAACAGGAAGGATGTTGTTTTTTGAAATTTGAAACTGTCAAAAAATATATCAAAAAGCTCCAATATTGTATCATTTTAAAATAATTTTAAAAGAATAAAATTTATCTTTATGTTCATCGTTAAATATTTGTTTCCAAACAAAACGTCAGTTAATTATTATTGATTGAAAAAACTTTTAATTGATTTTTAATTCTTTGTATAATTAGGAAACATTTACCCTCCATCGCTCGACTCTTTCCCTTAAGTATTTATGTACCCAATATTCATTAATCCCAATTAAAAGAAGCCAGAAACCTTAAACATTTATTTTCAAATATTCTGAATGATAAATCACCAATTTTGCAACAAATAACCTATTATTATTAAATTAATTATTCTTTTAAATTATCAATAGCCATTCTAAAACGTCTACTAGAATACTTAATCAGTAAATGGAATGTTTACATCAAACCACAACAAATTAAAAATAAAACAAATTATTATATAATAATTAGGTTTCTTACGGTATTAACCTATTTAATAATTTTCATATTTCTTAAAAACTAATGCTTAATGTTTAAAAAGTGTGAGCTTGTGAATTTTCGTTTGTGTTCCCTTTTAGACGGCCACAGTTTAAGAATAACTTATGAAGTTTTATAGCTTTGAAAGCCTTTGTTGAGTGAGATCTTAAAACCCATGTATAGTTACAGGATTATGAGCTAACCTATTTTTTGCTACCCAATCCATTCCAATGTGCACAGTAATTTCTCAGCTGCCTACTGAATTAAAATTCCCATCCTTTAAACATTTTTTTTACGAAATGAAGGTCATATACAGACTTAGTTCCTTTTCAGAAAATGAGAAGTGCTTACGTTTTATGACCCACTTTACAAGTCAATGCCATCTGTGTATACTTTGAAGCGTTTTTAACTAAATACGATCATGAAATTTTCTATTGCAAATAATCAAATAAAATCCGATTATCTTCGGTTTCGATATAAAATTTCATAATACAGATTTAATTGATTAGTGATTTTTCAGTTCATTTTTCATTGCCACTGCAGATGCCAATGGAGCCAGTTTCAAGGCTTAAAAAATTTACAGTTACTTAAATTCTAAATCTTCAAACCACTCTTCATCAAATTGGAACCGGTATATTAATGTAGTTGCTAAGAATAAATATTTCGTATGGTACCCTTTGACTCGTAATATTTATTATTATTCATAAGCACATCTAAGGTATACTGGATAATTTTAAACGGAGCCTTATATATCTGTAGGTAAAAAATTCTATAGGCCTAACTGAAAAATTCAAAACTTTACTTTCAATTGAGAGTAAAAATTAGATTTGTGTGCATTGGCATTTTTAGGCCAAATATCAGAAATTACAAAGCAGCATTTTATTAGGAATATCCAGGCGGATAGGCGGTGGTCCTGTTGGGAGAGGCGAGGAGTTAGATACTTCTGGTCCCTGGTTCAAATCCAGTTCACGGAATTTTTCCTTTCATTTTTTCATCTTAATTTCTTAATTTAATTCCGGAAATTGGATCATAGCTTCAGTCTCTAGTCTTTCATTTTATTGTGAATTGTCACAACTTGCTGATGTTTTAAAAAGGAAGATTTCCTAACCTGCGAGCTAGGTACCTGCCCTATCATTGGGCTTCCATTTTGACTGCTTAGCAATCTTTAGGCACTTGCAGACAGGTTAACTACCCTTATTAACTCAGTTATTAGAGGCGAGGGACACTGGTTCGAATCCAGTTGCGAAAATTTTTCTTTCATTTTTCAGATTAATTTTATTCGTAAATATGAAAAAAGACCCGCTGCAATTTGGAGAATCCGATTTCATGAGGAGATGTTTTGGCATCGCATAGACGCCCAAGTAAATGGTTGCCATTGAAGTAGAATTCACACGGATTTTCTAACAGAAATTACTCCTTCTACTAATTATTTTCTTCATAAATACTATTAACTTAGTGCTAAAGTTTTCCCACATGCGCACTTTTACCGAAATCCATATACCATACAGGTTTCATTGCAATATACAGTATACGTAATACAGTCATAGTCAAAAGTATAAGTCCACCCCTGAAGTTGTGCTTCATGCGACAATGACTACTTTGAATGACGTTTACATTTTTTTTATGGATAAAAGGTTTTTTTTAAGGAATCCAATAAAAACTTCAGCCAAAATTACAGCTTTATTGTTTAACAATACATGAAAACTGAAAATAGCAGCTGTTCATAAGTATAAGTCCATCCTTAGAACTCGTAGATTACACCCACAAAGAAATGGGATTAACAAGAAATATAATCTTTATTGTACCTCCATTTATTGGTCCATACTTTGTTGTACCTCCATTTTTAGAAATAACAGAAAAAATTCGATTTTGCATTGATTCAACCAATTTTAATAAAACATCGCATGAGATTTTCTCCCAGGATTCAACAATTGCATTTTTAAGTTCAGCAATTGTTGCAAACTGCCTTCCTTGTCTGTATACAACCCTGGCACGAATTCCCCACAGGTTTTCTACGGGGTTCAAATCCGGGGAGCAAGCTGATCACTCCAGAACTGCAATGTTGTTTTCTGTAAACCACTGTTTCATGGCTCTTGATGCGTGGCAGGGGGCGTTATCTTGCTGGAAGATGAAGTTTATAATCCCCCAATACTTCACCATATCTGCAGAGTTCATCCTGCCACTGACAAACATACAGTCGTTTTGCCCTGCGCTGAAAAACAATCCCAATTCATCACCGAACCTCCACCCATTTGGCCACTCATTTGCACCTGCTTTTCTGCTCTTAAATCATGCCAGTAATATTGTGTACATTCTGGTCTATCAAGATTAAAATTTTTCTCGTCCGAGAAAATCACTGAAAACCATTGATGTTCCCAAGACATGGTTTTCTTTGCAAATTCAAGTCTGGTAGCCTTGTGTCGTTGGTTAAGAGGTGGTGCTCTTTTTATCTTGCAACATTTGATGTGTTCAGCATTGTTGAGAACACGTGTGATGGTTGATGTCGACTGTAGAATGTCCAGAGCAGACCTGATATTCCTCGCTGTCATTTTTTCCTTGGTTGCAAGAACACAAACACGACGTTTCATTCGTGGTGACAAACAATGAGGTCTTCCTGGTCGAGATTTAACTTGTCCATCAGTTCTACGGGCTAATACATTTTGCACTGCACATTTTGACTGTCCTATTTCGGCTGCAATTTGGTGTTGCGATTTACCTTTTCCGTGTAAATGCCAAACTTCAGTTTCATCAAGTTGTGATCCTCTAGGCATAGTTGTTTGACAAAATAAATGCCAGGAATGGACACTACTGTTGAGTATGTGGTTAACTTCTGTTTATATCATTTGCATTTTATCAGAATAGGGAGAATTCATTATTTTTAGAGGTGGACTTATACTTATGAACATGTTGGTTTTTAGGTGTTTATCAATTATTAATGAACCGACTGAAATTCTTAGCTGAAATTTTTTCTAATTCCTTAAAAACGGTCCATCAATCCATGAAAAAAGGTAAAACATCAACATAAACAGTCTATGTTGAAAAACTACCGTTTTTAGGGGTGGACTTATACTTTTGATTATGTATAATAAAGGGTATAATATGAGTTTACTCTGTATACTCTGTGCTAGAACTTTTTTTGTTTCTTGTCTTGCGAGAAATCAGTTCCTGAAGTTTGTCCCCAACTTTTGGAGTTATCCGGCATAAAATACGTGTAATTTGGAATTGCAAATGTGTCCTTGTTTTTCGATATTCGAGGTCATTCGCTTCCTTTAGCTCAACAGCGTACGCTTACTGCTGTGTTTATGATAATTGCACCTGTAAAATTTTTTATCTTATTGAATAATTTACTCTGTTGATGACATTTACTCTCAACTAGAACTCCACCCGTCACATGACGGGTGTCAACTGTATAGGTTGAAGGGTAAAGAAATGAAAGTAGAGCATCAATAGTTTTCAAACCTAATATTCTGCAACAATATACTGTTCATTTTTCAACACTAAACATTTTTCAATTTGATTACTTAATTCACAACAATGACTGAGTATTATCTTACCACAACAATCCCTGGCTTTTGACGGATTGTTGTAACTTTCTTTGTTGGCCTCAGACATTCGGACATACAGACGGATAAGAGAATTATAGTATTACATGACATGTTATTTTAAACATTGTCTAAAAAATCGAAATGTTTGTTTAAAAAAGACGACTAAGTCAACGCCACCTAAAAAACAAAGCCTGCTTACTACGTCATCAAATGAGAGCTGACAATACAATCTTGTTGTAATCAGTGTTTTTTTCGTCTGTTGAAGCAATGAAGGTTGGATTGTCAACCCTCGTTTGATGACACAGTCAGCAAGTAGTGAACAGGCCTTGCTTTTTAGGTGGCGTTGACTAAGTCAAGTTAGTGATTATTGTTTATGATAATCAGCTATTACTTTTAAAACCATAAACTTGATATGGCTACACTGTGTGATAGAGAATTGTTGTTTTTGACTTAAAAACACCTTGCGCCAAATGCATAAAAGAGGAAAGAGAAAGAGGAAATTAATGATATGCAACTGTGTTTCCTAACCAGTGTGTCGACCTTGCACATGGAATGTAGTTTTCATTCCTACAGTAACTCAGTTGTAGAGCGTTGCCACGTTAAGCCAAAACTCATAGTTGATCCCGTATTATGGAAACGTCTTTTCCTATTTTCGCTCTTTATTAACAATATTCTTGTCGATACATGATTTGTGCATTGATAAATAATACGAGGGGTGACTGGCGGGACGTAAGCTTACATAGGAAGCAAGTGGTGAAGCGCAAGGCCTTTTTAAGACTGTTCAATATAGTCTCTCTAAAAGCAAATGCAATTGTTTCCCATCAGTGTCAAATTGCTCAATGATTATCACAACGAGTTGGTCTTCTTCCATGGTCCTCGCAATCTCCAGTCTGAATCTGATCGAACATTTGTAAGATGAGGTCGACAATGTTATCCGCGCTCGAAATTGCCAATCCTCCATTTTTTTGGAATTGCGTGCTGCCACCATCGAGAGAACTGTATGTATGTTGTTCCCAGCCTCTATTACGCTATATGTGTATTTAAGGGCGAGGTATTTATGATATAATTTTTGATGGTTCTATTTTATATATCTGAGTTTGTTGGACAGAGATTTAACCATTTTCTTAGAAAATGTAAGGGATGGTTGATATCAGTTAAATTTCGATAGAACTCTTTATTTGGCCCTTTCAATGATCGATGGTTATTGTTAAAATCCTATTCTTGATGCAATAGTCAGTTGTGGGCGTCTGTTTACTGTATGAAAAGGCTCCCGAATGACATTATTATAGGCTACTATAAGTATTTATAAGCTGTATTAGTGCATTTGACCATATGAGAATTCCGTATTCCAGTATTGGAATAACTTTCGTTTTAATACTATTTTCAGTTCTGAATTACGATCTTCTTTAATCGTTTTATAATGTAGCTTAATTGATTCAAAAGTATAATCAAAAGCTCTAGATGGTAGTAAAAAGTTAGGTTAGAATCGACGTAGATCCCCAATATTTTGTGAGCTTTATGGCCTCATTGTTCGCGATAATATTTGGGAATTACAGTAGGACTTGTAACTAAAGGCAATAAATGTTATCATTTATGAGCAAATTTTTAAGTGCTTCGTTTCCAACATATTATTTAAGAGTTTTTTGTTACATCTAATTAAGTATTTACCAAGAAATATTGCAATAAATGCTTATTTTGGTGAGATTTCTTACTTTATAGAACGAATTCACGTATATAATCTATTAAAAATTAGGGGTTTCTTGTTGTGAAATTATTTTTAGAAGGAAAAAAAAGAATTGATTGATGCTCAAGATCGGAACCACAATCAATTTTTGATTATGTCATGGTCTAAGTTTCATGCTTGAATGCTTCACTGATGATATATGCTTTTCCGCGTATTATTTTGGCAAAGAATAAGAAATCTAACATGCATTTTAGCTTAAAAAAAGATTACGGAACTTTTCACATGGATAAATAGCCGCCGGTACGCGAAGATCGCTTAACACAATTAAATGTAACTTCTATACATGTAAATTGGCCTTTGGAGGATTTTTTCACGCCATTACCTCCGATATTGATGAATAAAAATTTTCTCTATTTATTTTATACATGTATTAAAAAAATCCAAACGGCTTAGGTTTTCCAAAATCAAATGATATACATATATATTAATAAAGATGAATACACTCCTTTAATTAAAATAGAAAAATAGGAAAATTAAATTAAATAATTAAAAAAAACAAAGAAAAAAGTCACCAGAGTTAAAGTTTACGGACGAAGAAACACAGGACTTGTGAAGAAACTCAGGACGAAGAAACTTGGATTCTCATTATCACGAACTCCGTGACGTAATGAATTATTTTTGAAGTTCCGACAAATTGAAATGATTTAATTCGTTGTAATGAATTTCAATATTACGATTTTTTTCGAAATAAAGAACTACATTTTGCATCCCCACTTTACAGTTACTGCATTTTTATAACAAACTCTTGGCAGGAATATAATATATGGTAAGATGCTATTTCTGTATTTTGACCTACATTCTTTGTGATAATTCTCAAGACTGACATTAAGGATGCGTTGTATTTTATTGTTTAATTTTAATGAATTAAAACCAGTATTCAATTAAATAAGTATTAATTTAACAAAATTAAAAGCTCATTTCGGCGTTTTGAAAATAAAATTTTATTTTGAACGACTGCAAGAATTGAATAGCACTTAAAAGAATATTACTGTACGTATATGCATTTAATATCTGTACATTTTATAATAATGTATACCTTCGGCAGCCATTTTGCAGTCAGACGGCTTGAAAAAGTTATTTATCCCCGACATCATACTATCAACACGCGTGAAGCATCCGTTGCTTCTAAGTTGCACAAATGCTACCCAATAGAAGTCTAATGCAAAAAATCACATTGTCAAATTTTGGAAATAAATAGTTTTTTTGATCGATAGTTACTTTTGAACTAAGTTTTTTGCTCTCTAGCAGTTCGTTATAACGATGGCTCACCTGTACTTTCTATTGTACGCTTTTATTTTTTTATTTAATTATACATGTGAGGAGAAGTTTCAAAGAGCAGAAGAATTTTCAAAAGCAAATCTATGTAGAAGTAGTTTCAAAAAGCAAATCTCAGAACTCTCAAAGCTCAAGAAGAACGAAATAAAACCAGTAGGATTCTATTCCCTGCAACAGTTATCTTACTAAAAATTTGTATTCCAAAAAATTCCAATACTGTCCAAAAATATTTAGGTAATCCAAAAAACCAAATTCCCGATCTTACCATTCACTTGATATTGGCCATTCTTTCGATATAAACAACCTAAAATTACTTCAGCCAGTTGGAAAAATTAGTCATCTTGACCCCTTTGAAAGCATATTAATTCAAAGCACCAATAAGAATAATTTGTTAAATCTCGACCAAAAACCACAGACTCAGATCATATAAAATGATGGCCATCATTCAAAACCAATCACAAACTAGTAGATAAACCTCCCTGATTGGCTCTTCTTCTATACAGGGTATTGTTAAATTTCATCACCAAAATTTTCTAAGCAAAAAAGTTCATATGAACATGGGTCCGAATTTGAACGATTACTGAGATATGTACAGAAATAAAAATAAAAATGCCGCCATTAAGACGAACAAGTTAATAACTCACTTTCTACAACATCTAGGATGATGAAATTTGGAAGAATAATAGGGCACATAAAATTGTGTCTACGTTATAATTGTATCGAATTCCAACGAGTAGTTTCCGAGTCACATAGTCAAAATCGTCACATGTGAGCACGTGTTACGATGTTGAGTGCGTAACTCGGAAATTACTCGTTGGAATTCGTTCAAATTTTAACGGTATATACAATTTTATGTGCCCTATTATTCTTCCAAGTTTCATCATCTTAGATGTTGTAGAAAGTGAGTTATTAACTTATTGATCTTAGTGGCGGCATTTTTATTTCTGTTCATATCTCACTTATCGTTCAAATTCGGACCCATGTTCATATGAACTTTTTTGCTTAGAATCGCATATTTATTTATTTAATTATTTGTAATTTTGCAAGCAAAATGCTATGACAGCCCAATAACAGCTTACAATAATAAAAATAATACAATAATACAATATAAAAAGAATAAATATAGCATTATTAAATATAGACAAGGAAAATAATCATAAGATAAATATAATATTTCAAAGTCATTTTTAACATGGTGATTATAATTTTAAAAAAAATTAAATCAATAAAAGTTGTATATTATACAGTAATAAAAAGAATAAACGTAGAGATATTAATCAGCAAATCTAGGTAAAGAATCATAAGATAAGTGATATATTTTTAACAATAGTTTATTTATATTGATTATAACTCATAAAATTTAGATCGATTATATCAGACATAACGTTACAAGATTTAAACAATCTATAAAAAGGGAGATTGCTTATAATGGTTTTTTTTAGAAAAGATAAATAAAATATATCGTTGTTTCTAGAATTTAACTTAGATACACGTAGATTAACAGAATTTAGAAATTTTGAAGAATAAATTATATTACGGTATAATTTAAAAAGGTAACAGAGATCAAGTATAATTCGTCTATTTATTAATTTGTCACATCGAAAAACATTTCGGAGATAAGTATTAGACACATATTTGTTATTGTTAAAAAACGTAGGATGAAAAAGTCTAAGAAGTATACGTAAGAAATAAGACTGTACTTTTTCTAAACATAATTGCAATTTTACATGACCAAAGCAGATCAAATAACAGAGGCATTTTCTAATGTAGATCTGACTAAGGTATTAAAAACGAAAATGGAAAAGTCAACATTATTAAAACTTAAGGAATTTTCTAAGATAAAATAGGAAGCTCGATAGGCCTTAAAAGTTATAAAATTGATGTAATCAACAAAGCTTAATTAAGAATTAAAGATAACACCTAGATCATTAGTAACTCTTTTTTGTGGTAATTTAGAACCACTTAAAGTGTAATTAAATTTACAAATAGTTTTCTTGAGGGAGTATGAAATATAGTGGCATTTGTCATTGGTAGACATTTTGTTTTGATTACACCACTGTCCAATTGAGTGAAGGTCAAGTTGCAATTTTCGGCAATCAATAGGAGTACAAACAATTTTGCCTAATTTAATATCATCCGCAAATAGAAATATCTGGGAGGATTTTACCACTTCAGGAATATCATTAATAAATATAATAAATAGTAAAGGTCCTAAAATAGACCGCTGAGGAACCCCTGAAGAGGAAACAAAACTAGGTGAATAAATATTATTAATAACCACATAATTAATCCTGTTATTTAAGTATGAAAAAATCCCCATTTGACATAACAAGGGGTTTAATTCATGAGTTGTGAGTTTTTTGATTTATTTATTGATCAAGACAATGATCAATTTATCAAATGCTTTTTCGAGGTCTTTATAAACCATATCGACTTGTTCATTTTGATTAATACCGTCTCCAATGAAATGAACGTAGTCGAGAAGATTTGAAACAGTTGAGCGATCTCTCATAAAGCTGTATTGACAAGAAGATAAATTGGGAGAGACATATAAATATTTTTTTTGATAAACTAAATATTCAGAAACTTTAGCAGGGAAGCTAAGAACTGAAATGTATTTATTTATTTATTTAAAATACAAGAGACATCCATCCAGGGCCAGTATGGCCTGCGGCCGACGAGGTAGGTCCCTGGATGAGGGTCAATCAGTAATACAAAGATTCATATAATAAAAGGATTAGGAAGATAAAAGAGGGAAAAAAAGAAAAAAAACGGAGAGGAAAAAAGTTTATATTGGGAAATTTGGGGGATATTGGGTAAATAATCCCTCAGTCTGGATTTAAATATAGATGAAGTATGAGAGGAGCGAATTTCAGGTGTTAAATTGGACCATAATCTAATACCTGCATTAAGAACACTTTTGAGCAGGTAAGAATGCTTGATCAAAGGGATTGATAACGAGTCCTTGTTGCGTAGATTATAGGAGGGGGTTATTTTAGATATAAAAAGTTGTTGGGGAAGAGTTGTAATTAAGTTGAAATTTACGGCTTTGTAAATGAATAAACCTAAGTTAAGGAGGTACAGTTGGTATATCGGAATTATTCCAGCCGAATTAAAAAGATGTGAAGCCGGGTCTGATTTCTTCAACTAAAATAGTATCCTTACGAACCTTTTTTGAATGCCATGCAGGCGTAAAAGATGAGATTTTGTAGTTGATCCCCAGAATTGTAAGCCATAAGTGAGTGAAGATTGAATTAGAGCGAAATAAAGTAAAAGCAGGATCTTGTTAGGGAGATAATGCAAACGAGAAAAAAGGCCTAAACGTTTGTTTAAAGTAGATGATAAAGCATTGACATGGGTGTCCCAAGATAGATTATGTGACAAGTGAATACCTAAATACTTAAACGATTTAGAAGGGCTAATTTTGTTGGAGTTGTAGGAAAGGGTAAAGTTGTGCAAGTCTAACTTTTTATTTCGTTGGTAAAAAATGATATATGTGGTTTTCTCTAGATTAAGTGCAAGTAGTTAGATGAGTTCCAGAAAAAAAGTTTATCCAATATATTATTAAAAGAATGCTGAATGTTTGTAAGTGAAGGTTCGGTATAGATATAGTCGCATCATCAGCATATAGAATTAAGGATAAAAGGGATAGAGACAAGGAAAGGTCATTTATAAATAAGTTGAAGAGAAGGGGAGATAAAATAGAACCTTGTGGAACTCCGATATTCCGAGTGAGTGTGGAAGAGGATTTATTAAATAGAGTAAGAGTATATTTTCTATTCCTTAAGAAATTAGAGATCCAACAAAGAGGTGGACCACGTATGCCAAAAAATCGGGTTAGTTTGAATAATAAGAGGTTGTGAGGGAACGAGTCGAAGGCCTCGGAATAATCAATGAAAAGAGAGACCACAAATTTATTATTAGCCATGTTAGAGGTAATGTATTCTAATAAATCATAACATGCTGTAGAAGTATTACGTTTTGGAGAAAACCCATGTTGAGAAGGTGAAAGTAGATTATTAGAAAAAATAAACGAAGATAAATGGGAGTTGAAAAGTTTTTCGAATAATTTCGCAAAGGAAGGCAGGATGGAAATGGGGCGATAATTACTAAAGTTGGTCGGATCACCCTTTTTAAAAATAGGGATGATCTTGGCAGAGCAAAGACAGGTAGGATACAGGCCTTGTGAAATTGAAATATTAAACAGAATCGTAAGAGGAATAGTAAACCCAGAGCAGGCTGAAATAATAATATTAGAACAGATGCCAAGAGTGTCTGGGTGAAAAGAGGAGTCAATAGTTGTGGGATCTGAAAAAGGGGTGGGTGATGGAGAGTTTCCATGAAGTAAATTTTGTATTGATTTCCATTTAAATTTGTTACAAGAGACATTGTTGAATAAATGGACAAAATAGTTAGCTTTGGCATCATTGATTACTTTACGAACGTAATTTGAGAATGATCGGAAAGCTTGTTTTGTTTGGTTATTGGGAAAACGTCTGGATTTTCGATAGAGGGCATTTTTATGTGAAATTAAAGACGTAAATTATCCAAGGTTTCAAAATGGTTGATTTGGGTTTGGTTGTGGTAGGAATATAAGTCGGAAAATACCTGGTCATTCCTAAGGAAATATGTGATAAAAATTTAGAAAAAAGAACACTGATGTCAGTCTCAGAGTTTAATAGGGTATGCCAATCAGTTAGTTCAAGAAAAGAGTTAAAGATCTGTGAACGCTCCGGGGTAATAATTTGAAAGGCACGAGGTTATAGGATAGCGTAGTGAGTAGCACAGAAGGACTGAAAGGTGCAAGTAGGAAAATGGTCGGAAATATTACAGTCAATAGAGCCACTAAGTATGTTATCTGAAGGTGAAGAAAATATTTGATCAATAATAGAATAAGAATTGCAGAAATTGGAAAAATGGGTAGGTGAGGAAATTAGCGGGGATAGACCTATTCTGGACAGTAAATCGAGGACTAAATTGACATTATGGGAAGGTTTAAAAAAATCTAAGTTAAAATCGCCTGTAATTAATATTTTTTGGAAGAGTAACTCAAATCGAGGATCATTGAGGATAAGTAGGTAAAGAATGAAGAAAATTGACCTGAGGGGGGGGGGGTATATAGAAATGACGAAGAATTTGTTGTTGACTAAGAACGTTAGTATTTCATAGTCTGGAGTACAGGAAGTGTAGGTTGTATTGAGGACTTAGTGTAAAGACGTCGAAATGTAAACAACAATGCCACCCCCTCTTTTTGATGTAAAGCCTCGAAGGAATAGTTATTACGATGGAGAACGTCTAAAGGGAATTTGGTCCATGATTCGGAGAGAGAAATTAATTGCGGTGGAACTTGAAAAGAAGACAGAGTGGCAAAGAGGGAAGCTGAGTTGGCATGTAAACTCCGGATATTCAGACTGAGGAAAAATAAAGGAAATTGTGGATTTAATGAGAGGAATTCAACTCATTAGGAGAGGATATAATAATGCGAAAGTTACAGGATTGAGGTAGAAGGGTATAGGATAAAGGGTATGATTTACGATACAATTAAGAAAATTTTCCATGAAAAAAAAATATAATATAATTTGATAATTTGCAGTTAATGACTAATGTAAGAGTATAAACATGATAAACTTCACTTGGTGTGTATAAGTGGGTCTTATATAATATACAAAATATTTCAAATAATTAAGAGAATCATGAAAAAGCATTGAGATCAGTCACATTTCGAATGTTAATAATATTGCCTGATGAATTTTTGGTGAGGATTCTACCCCCGAAGGACCAGGCGTTGCGAGTACCTATTTTAGACTTCGCCGCAAACAGGATAATTAAACTTCGCCGCACACAGAAATCGGTCGATAATTTTTTACATCTTAATTATTATCTTTATTTTTGTATATAGGAACGACCTTACTTTTTTCCACATACCAGGAGGGATGCCCGTATAAATGGAGAGATGAAAAATCAAATAGAAAGGGCAAACAAAAAATTTACCACACGCTTTATAAATATAAGAAAGAATATTGTCAAGTCCGGTTGAATTCGTATTTCTAACTTTCTTATTAGCCTCGTTTATTTCAGCTTGAGAAAATAGTTGAGTTGAATTGGATGTTTTAGGAAAAACATCCTCAAATTTATTATTGTTATCAATGGAAGAAGCATTAAAGACTGATTTGAAGTTCTTAGCAAAAGCAGTTACAATGTCATTTAAATTTTCCAAAACTTCATCATTGTGAAACATGGTACTATTAAAATGCCTGGTATTAGACATTTTTAGTTTATTAATTACCTTCCAAAACACTTTGGGATTATGTATGATATGATACTGAGCGTTTTGTATATAACCTTTAAAATCTTGCTTAATAAGTTTCTTCGCTTAGCTCTCAATACAGAAAGTTCTTCTCTGTCATGAGGAGAATTAGTTTTCTTTGTTCGTTATCTTATTTTATATTTAGATTTAAGCAATTTTTCCTTCATGACTAAACCATACAGGAAATTTTCTAATTCTCTTATTTGTAATAATAGGAACACAAAGAGAAACAATATAGTGAACCACCTTGTAAAAATTGGAGACCATTTCATTAACTCAACTATAGTTATTCAAAAAAGACCAGTCAACTACAGAAAGATAATTGTAGAGGGCAAAAAAGTTAGCATTTCTAAAGTTAAGCCGGGAGGTTAAACTAACAAATTTTTCGGAGATATTGATTTCTTGTTCTAGTATACATGTAGCTAATGGAGGGTGATAAGCATCTTCAGTTACTAGTCCATCGTCTTTAATACAGGAAAATTATGCAAAATTCACAAAGACTAAATCAAGTAAGCCACCATATCTTTTCGTAATTGTATCAATTTGATAGCAGTTTAAACTGAGCATAAAGATGTTTACATAACTAAACTTGGTAGAATTTATAATGCTATTAGTTGTAGTCGCTTCACAATAATCAGGGGCATTAAAGTCTCCTATGATTAAAACATTATCACATAGGGATGAAATTATCACATTGTTATCCAAGAATTGTTTGAAGTCGAAAAGAGAGGTGTATGGTGGAATGTATATTATTCCTAATAAGAACTTAGTTAAACCGAGATCAATTTTTAGAAATATACAATCAATAAGAGAGATACCAGCATCAAATTTAAGTTTTGAGTAATTAATGTTGTTCTTTACAGCAATTAGAACACCACCACCATCCACTTTATTAGTGTCTTTCGCTCTATCATCTCTTTCAATATAGTATCTTTCATCAAACAGTTCTCCATTATTGATTTGGTCATTTAACTTATAATTTTGGTGATGAAATTTAACAACACCCTGTTTATAACGAGATGTTTATCTCATTTCACTCATTGGAAGATGTGATCCCCCCCCCCCCCCCGCCTCCTTTCCCAGTCTTCTGACAATCGTCAATCTTATTTTGTTTTCATAATGTGGAAGATCTCTGGGGTTAGTCAGGCTACTTGCCTATTTCAGTGTATTTCATGTGGAATTTATTCTGGAAGGGTGAGCTTCGTGAAAGCACTGCTTTCGTCTCACCTGAAGAAATGTGCACTTCACTGTTCGATTGTCGATTGTCATTTCACTCATCAACTGCTGAATGATGGTAGCCTTTATTACCGAAATTCGTATTCAGGTATTTATTATTTTTTGCAATATTGTATTATTTTGTAATACTGTATTGTTTTGGTTAAAGAGTTGTTCTTTGTAATAAATGCATGTGAGGTCTTTGCAATTTAAATTAATAGGTGTTAGCAAATACTTTTTTGATGGAAAAAGGAAAGGCGATTAATTCTCCTTATTTCACATAAGTGGGAGTTTGAAGATACATTTTTATCAGGGAAACCAAAAAAAAATTATTAATACGGAATAGAAAATGAAATTACGATGATATTAGGACATAAATTAGAAATGTCTCAAAAGATTATTCATTTGACATCAATACTACAAGGTTGTTGCAAGTATTGCTATGTATGGTTTCGTTAACAGTAATTAATTTCTGGTCTCATTTTAAGGGTAACCTGAGAACTGTTGTGAAGAAAGTATTCATGCGTTGATTTGAATCCAAACTCTCTTCTCGCTGATTCTATAAAACTATTCGAATTCAATTAAACGTCATTATATCTCATTTAGATAATTTCTGTAGAAATTTATGTTCATATCTGGTTTTAACATTGAGCAATAACAGAAAGGCTACTTAAATTCTATCTTTATGGCTGTGGATTTTGTCATACACAAGTTCTTACTTAGTGAGTTTGACTTAAACTTCATTAGCGACATTGTACTGTTTGTGATCAAAAGTTTGGAGACACCTACACTTTTGCATTCCATCCTCGATTTCACGAAAATTAATATTTAGTTGAACTCCCCTTTGTTTTTATTATGGCCTCTAACCTCCGAGGAAGATTTTTCACAGATTTTCGTAGACAGCTTCAAAAATATTCTTCCAATCTTCCCGAAGCGCACTGATGAGTTCGATCGCAGATGTTGGCCAATGTCGCCGAGCCCATAGTTGTCATTCATTTGTCATTCCAATTCATCCCGCATCTTTTGAATGGGATTTATACAATGGTGCCCTGTTCAGACTGGTCCATTTCTGTAACCCATGTTCCCCAAACCATTCTTGCACTTATCTTCTTTGTTACCAGGAGCAAAGTCATGTTGTACAGGAAAGGTCCAATCCTAAACTACAGCCACAAATATTGGTAGTCCAAATTTTCAAGGAAACAAAGGAATTAAGCCAAAAACTGTGGACAACTATACAAAGAAAGTTGCAGATATGATATTTCCCGCTACTGGACCAGTCCAAATTATGAGAATGAGTCCTATGCCATGACACCACCTCCTCCAAGCTTCGTTTGCATGCTTGCATCGACCTGGAGGGTACAGAAGTCAACCACGCCACGGAGAACAGATTGTAAAGAATCGATTACATTATCAAATGCAGCCTGCAGCATTCAAATAAATTAATTTGTTTTAAGCTATATCCTTACAAAATGTAAATCGTGAACTCTGGACTACCCTGTATATAAGATGATTATGCACTCCATAGCTCTATGTGAAGATATTCAGATAAAACTTTAGAAAAAAGTTATGCATAAATCGATGTTTCTATCAAAAAGTGTAATATATTAGAATAGCCAAAAATAACATTTAAAAATTTATATTGCCTTCAATTGTCAACAATATATCAACTATAAATCATACATTTTAAGATTCTAGGCGAGAAAATTTTTAATCTAAAATGCTTAAACCAAAGAAAATTTGAAAAAAAAATATTACAGAAGATAAATTAAAAAAAAATGCAATTGTGCAATATTCAAGAATTAACAGTTCAAATAAGGAAGTATCTATGATGCTTCTTATAGAAAACGATGTTTTTTTCGTTCGTATTTAAATTATTTGGGAAAAGTATTAAAAACGTTATAATCCAATATTTATAACTGCTAATTACTTTTTATGTAAATAAGAAAGGTATGTTCAAGTTGTCTATAAAGAAAATGCTTGATACTTTTGATTCAGCATGCTGCTAGTTTGAAGACGTGATTATTTTCAGTTGTTTATCCAACCACGAATTCATTTGAATTCCTAGCACAACTGCAACAGGTTTAAAAACAGGTCATTGGTCTATCATAAATCTAAAGAGAAGTAAAGGTCAGCAATCTATCAATCAAAATAATTAGAGAGTACAAGATCATTAAGGAGTAGTTAACGTTCATTGTAATAAATCTAGACATAATATGTGCAATAAATAAGCTCCAGAATATGTTTGGGTAATCTTTTGATCTATTGAACAAGGAGCATGTGCCAACTTTGCATTATATTACCAATATGTATTATCAATATGTATTATCAACGATAATAAAACTCGTGTTTACTTTAATTTTATTTAATTAATATACAGGCTAATTTGGGGAAAATCATCCGATTTCAGAGTTTTATATTTTTAAAAATCAACAACACAGAATGATAATACATTAATATAAAGAGGGGAAAATGAAAAGCTTTAGATTATGTACTGAGCTCGTTTTTCTTATCGCAGTTGGATTGGGCGCAGAGGATCAGAAATTTGGTGTTAAACAGCTAGCCTCTATGTCACCTGATATGATCCCATGTGACTTCTTCCTTTGGAGGTATGTAAAATATCAGGTGTTTGTGCCATCTTTGCTCACCAGTCTACGCATTTCTGCCGTTTTAAATGACACAAGATGTTTGGCAAGAATTTTCATACCTCCACTTAGACATTTTCCCTTTACACTGGTGTCCATAAATTAAGGGATTTGCAGAATGAGACCCATCCGCATATCCAATCAGCACCAAACTTGGTAAGGCCATTCCATAGGTCCTCTAAATACCATTCTATCATTAAATACACATTAAATACACAGGTGGCAGCATCAGTGGTGAGGAAACGCACTTAACTTCTTGACCTTCTGACAATGATATCAACACGCAATTCACAAACACTCTGCACGGCCCGAAAATATACAGGGTGTTTCATAATTGGTGCCCCGTCTTTAGGTCCAAATAACGACTCAAGGGGAACAGATTGGGGGAAAATGAATATTGATTATTTGGTTTTAATGTCCACTAATTCAGAATAAAAACATTTCGCGTCCCTGGGGGTGAAGGGGTAAATTTTGAAAATTTTAATTTTGTAAGGGTAGGGGTTAGACCCCATGTGTTATTTAGAAAGTTGTAGAGCATCATGTAAAATGTGGGTTTAGCAAAAAACCCGGTGAAAAAATCTCATCCCCTGCCCTTTATCGAGTGGGTAAAGCGAAAGGTATGGCTAGCTAATGTAGACATAAACAGAAAAACTCATTAGAAACTTATTAGAACTTTATTACTTATTAGAAAACAGTACATTTGAAAATGTATTAGAAAACAGTATTATTAGCTTTTCAGGGTAACGACTCATTCATTCTCATTAATTTTCCAAATGTAGGCCCTACTGTTTTCTAATAAGTATGGTTTTTGTCCACATCGGCTAGCCATACCTTTCACCACTCGATAAAGGGGGCAGGGCATGAGATTTTTTCACCGGATTTTTTGCTAAACCCACATTTTACATGATTCTCTACAACTTTCTAAATAACGCATGGGGTCTAACCCCTACCCCTACAAAATTAAAATTTTCAAAATTTACCCCTTCACCCCCAGGGACGCGAAATGTTTTTATTCGCAATTAGTGGACATCAAAACTAAATAATAAATATTCATTTCCCCCCCACCTGTTCCCCTTGAGCCGTTATTTGGACCTAAAGACGGGACACCAATTTTGAAACACCCTGTATATCTCATGACCAACAATGCAAAACAAAGTTTGTGCAATATAGATAAGTTTCAATTTGTAACAATGCATAGAATTCCTGTTATTCAGGCTTTTCTTAGAATTGAGAGTTCTTAGTACTTAACAATTTCTTGAAAATTTTTAAAAATGATCATGAACTGGAGATACTGGAGAGTTAGCAGACAATTGATAAAGAGTGGAAAGACGACAGAGGAAGCACTCCTTTAGCTCCGTGCTGTATTGACCAAATGGTAAGCATGTAAAAAGAAATATTGGTGGCCGCTAAACTACACATGGCCAAGTTTTGCTTCAAGATATCGAGGGAAGAGTGGGAATTGCAACAACATCAAGTGTACATCTAAAGTAAGATTATGTAACTAAGAAATTATTTAGGCTAGCTGTAGCATACTTGGAGAGGTCCATCCATTGTGAGCATTTAAAACATTTTTTTTCCAAAAACAGCAGATCCAAACATTTCATAAAAATACATTTTAACTATATTCTGTGTGAATGTGAATATTTTGGAAACTGAGATGCTGATAATGCGATGATTGAACGATCGTTTCCAAGAATCTTCTTCTTCTATCTATATAAAGAAGGATGTTTGTGGGTCTGTTTGTTTGTATGTTTTTTATACAAATCTACAGTTTTATTCCGATCTTGATGAAATTTCGCATACATGACCTTCAAAGCATGAGGAAGGTCACTGTCTACCTCAGATTTCGAAAAAATAATAATTATCGATAAAAAATCGATATTCATGGTTATGGCAGGGCATATTAATGAGAAATATTGCATGACCAACAATGCAAGACAAAGTTTTTGCAACAATGGTATCAACACGCAATTCAAAAACACTCTGCACGGACCAACAATATATATCTCATGACCAACAATGCAAATAAAAGTTTGTGCAACAATAGGTATCAACAATGGTTTCAACACGCAATTCACCAATAACAATGAGCTCAAAATGATGATGCAATGATAAAGCAGTCCTTTCCAAGAATTATAACAATGCAATATGGATAAGTTTCAATTTGTAACAATGCATAGAATTCCTGTTATTCAGGCTTTTCTTAGAAAAGAGAGTTCTTAGTACTTAACAATTTCTTGAAAATCTTTAAAAATGATCAGTAAATGGAGATAATGGAGAGTTAGCAGACTATTGAGAAAGAGTGGAAAGACGACAGAGGAAGCACTCCTTTAGCTCCGTGATGTATTGAGCAAATGGGAAGCAAGTAAATAGAAGAATCGGCGACCGCTAGACTGCACAAAGTGATGAATGGCCAAGTTTTGCTTCAACACATCGAGAGAAGAGTGGAAATTGCAACAACACTAAGTATACATCTGAGGTAAGATTACGTGAGTAAGAAATTATTTAGACTAGCAGTGGCATCCTTGGGGGGGTCCAGCCATTGTGAGCCTTTAAAAAGATTTTTTTCGAATTTTCATTAAGAATTTTTACTGTATTAATTCTAAGCGTTTTCATGTGTTTATTTTTAAGATATTGCAAAATTTAATTTAATTTTTTGAGATTGTTCTGTTTACATCCAAGTGGAATTATCCCGGGCAACGCCGGGTACCTTTGCTAGTTATTAATAATGAGCATAAAATGATGGTGCAGTGACAGGACATAAGTCAGTGTCTATTGAGGAGGCAAAGGAGTCACGCGTGTCACCCTTGAGCTCCCTGTCAAACGTCCAGACGACTGGCAAAAATTTATGTGTCTGGAAAGGAAAGAGAGAGAACGAGTATTGATCAGAGAAACTCTGCAGCTAAAACAAAAAAAAAAACTATACGGGCATTAGAGGGCAGTTTCGAATAGAGCAAGAGGGTATAAGAGCTTCTACGTCAAGAGCAATAAAAACTTGGTCTAAGTATCCAGTGATGTTCCCCGGTGGTGAAGATGGATATCGTTTTAATCTGAGGTTAGTTAAATAAAATCCCGGTGTATCACCTAGAATTCCTGTTTTTCGGATTTTTCTTAGAATGGATAGTCCCTTCGCTCTGTGATGTATTGATTGAGTTATTATTTAACCAATTTGGAGTTATAATTTAACTTCTTGAGATTGTTCTGTTTACCTGCAAGTGTAATAATCCCGGGCAACGCCGGATCCTCTGCTAGTATATTAATAAATAATAATTTTATTTATCTCGAGATAGATATTATAATTGATATATACAAACGTGAAGAAATTAAACCGTAGAACAAACGTATATATTGTCTAAGCTATTACGAAGGGAAGTCAGTAAGTAAGTTACAAATGTATATAGAAATGAAACAAATACGACTACTGATTTGAAGATATATTAATAAGTCGTAATTGAATGGCATATCCGGACAATGATTTTTTATATGAATGCTTAAAAAATCAACTTTGTTTTTCAAATTCTTTCAGAATTGATGATGCAATGATTCTTTGCATTTGGCATTCATGATCCTTCTATTTTATTGCCTTGTTACAGATAATATTATAGTCCTATTTTTAAAAAGTAGATACTATAGATTGAACTATGTAAACTTAACGCGTGGAATGATTGCAGGGCAAAATCAAGAAATTGACATCACCTTTATAAGAATCGTACATCCAACGTTCAAATATTTCTAGACCATACAATGGACTCGTAATAAAGGTTGCGAGAGAATTCTGTTATTTTTATTGAAATGTAGAACCGACCATGGCAATGACCTACAAGCGCTATTTGACGAGATTGACAGATAAGAGAAACCATAAAGAAAGCTCGAAAGAAAAGGACGGGAAAAACGTTTTCTTTCTCAGACGCACAAATAAAAAAGATGAACAATGATGTACAGCGAAACACCAGAAAACTTCCAAGGAAATATAACAAAGAGATTATGAGCTGCTTCCGCTACTAAAGAAAAAGAAATTGGACATTCGTGTATTATTGTGGCTGTTTTTCAACCCATTTTATTTATTTATGTTTTTTTTTGAAAAAAAAGAAGAAAAGACAAGTAAGGATCGCTTCCTGTTCTGTTATTTGTCGTTCTAAAACTTTAATAAGGAAAATATGACAGTGAATTTAAGCTTTTACGCACACAAAATAATTGAAATTTATCATGAATTTGCTTTATGTTCTTAATTTTTAATTATCGAACGAAACCAATAAAATAACACTCTTTCTATATGAATATAACTTCTTAACTCCATAGTTGTAATGTTAACTTCAAATATGTGTAATATTTATTACTGCGTATACGGGTAATAAAATAATTCAAATAATAATTCAGTAGAGATAAATAAAATTTATAGCATTCATAGCATTTGTACAATATATGAAGGAAGTGAAAAAGTGGCCTAGTCATTGCAAAACATGCATTGCCATACTGGAAAAATTCAGGAAAAGTCGTGAATAAAATCTAAATAAACCTTTTTTATAGCCCAAATTATTTTTCCTTATCGATGTAAATCCATTTGCTTTAAAAAAATTATATTACTCTTGTTTCTTTTTTCAAATAAACTTAAAGTATATTATGGTTTAGTGCTTAAGAAATCATCTTAACCCAAATATTGAATTTCCCTGAAGAGAGGTGTCTACGTATCATTCAGTTAATAACGCTTCATTACTGAGGAAGAAAAAACATATTTATGATGAAAACGACTTCAGATAGCCTAGTTGGTGACTATTAATTAAATTATACTTCCAGGAATGGAAAACGTTATTTAAATACGCCACTGCCCGTTCGATGTAGTTTAATTAGTTTAATTTTTTTAATATTTTTTACACTTAAGGGAAAAGGCGAAAACCAATGAAACTATGGGTAATCCTAGTTTATGTGAATTAGAATAAAGACTTTATTTGTAATCAATGGGATAATCCTAGAATAAATGGAGACCACTGATCTACTATTATTTTTTTAATATAGTTTTTAAAAATATTATACTTCGAAAATTTTTTTGAAATACCCTACTTGGACAAAAGCACCCGGACACCCCTCTGAATATGCCTAATAACAAATAGTGTTCGAACATGGATAAAACCCATGCGTATTGTGTCTAATATTCATATGTGAGTGATATTAGCAAGATGGGAGTTCGGAGAAGCTCAGTGAGTATCATAATAAGATGCCATAGGTGTAACAAATCCGTTAGACAAGTTTCTCTCCTGTTGGAAGTGCCTCGCTCAACGGTAAATGACGTCATCTTGAAATGGCAACGTACTGGAGCGGAAGGAGTTCAACAACGACCAGGCGGACCACGGAAACTGACGGAAAGGGATCAGCGAGCTCTAAAACGTATTGTAAAAAGTAATCGCTTTTCCTCAGCCCAAGAAATCACTACTGAGTTTCAAAATTCATCTGGTGCCGTTGTCAGCAGTAAAACCGTTCTTAGGGAATTGAACAAGATGGGATTCCACGGTCGTGCTGCAGCACATACGTCAAACATCACCAAGCCCGACATCGTTTGGCGTGGTGTAAAGCTTACCGCAGCTGGACTCCTTGATAACGTGTTCTTTGGGGTAACGAAAAACTTTTTTTTGAGTCATCCAATTTTGAGATCGTGATCTTAAACAAGTGCCCCAAACAAGTATATAATACATTAACTTGGAATAAAAGAATGCATAATAAAGTTGCACCAAATTAGTAAATGAAAAAAATTACTATAAATATATAAACAGTAGATGGCTGTAGAAAGAGCTTTACAGAAAATTTCACAATGCAAGAACCACTAACTTCAAGAGAGGATCAAGAGTAACACCCAGAGTTTAATAGATGTTGCTGAATTAATAATTCCATATGTAGTTTAATAGATGTTGGATTTCGAATAATTTAATTATAAAAAATTATCCGTAAGCCATCTTTCAATCTTCGTAAAGGACGTTATTGCACATGTATGATATTTGCTAGAGCATACGTCAGAGATAAGCAACATAATATCATCTGCATAAAGAAAATATGATACTACACTTGTCTTCATAATTAAGACTCAGGACTTCTTTCTCCGAACTTCTTTCAAATAAGTTCTTTTCAGTGTTGTTTGATAAATAATTAACAAATTGTGATTAATTCCCTTAAGTTCATTTGCATTATGTTTGCATTAATCCCACGTAGTTCCTGCAGAAAATTACCAAATACTAATCTCCGCATTTTCCTGCAAATGTTTATCTACGTTCTCGCATGTGCTTCAACACATGCATGTTTTATTATATTGTTCATTGAATTAAATGCTGAATAAATGTTTTGAGTAAGCAGACGTTTTATCCGATGTATATTTTTATTAAATGGATTTTTCCTTTGAAATTGTCGGTCTTTATAAATTACAGACAGTAATTTAATTCGATTGACTTAACGTCAAGACATTCATTTTTTTTCCTTTCCTCCCGAAATTGGTATTCTTCACATAATCCCGCCTTAAAAATGTCTTTTTTTTTACTGGAAGCAAAAAAAAAAAAAATGTGTTAAATCTCACGAACACCGTTTTCCAACAGCTTAATCCCTCGTGTCGTTGAAGCTGATGGAGGATTATGGGAAGTCTTTTGCTCCAGTTGGAAAGACGAAAACGCGGTCACACCATTTCGTTCGGAGGATGAAGGTCAGAGCCCTTCCACAAACATGGCAATGATGACTACTGGTCTTTTTTTTTATTATTATTAATTAAATTCTTTCATCAAGTTGTCATTTTGAAAATTTATGTCATTTAAATAATAATGATTAAAAAAAATATCATGTTTAAAATTTAAATAAATTATCCATCTTCATTAAATATTTTCTATATACTTAAAATTTTTGGCTTTGGATACTGCGGAATATTATTAGAATAAATTTTAAATTTAATACGAAATCAGCGAATAATGAATCGATCACTTGTTATTTACCAAAATGTTAATTCAAATTTATTTAATGTTTTTCTAACCATGCCACTACTGCCTTCTATGGCCTTCAGTGAGGCTGTGTGAGAAGCATTTAAACCCTAGTACAAATGTTTTTGAGCCATTCCGATTTCAATTCAAATTGATATATTATTTTATGACTTACAGTATTTATTAAATTCAAAAAGGCAGAATAAAGTTCATATTTTTTCCGCGCAACTGTATTCTTTTCAGATATAAAAATTCTAACGCTATAGACATACAAATATTTCATTGCATATGTATTTATTCTTTCATTTATTTTCGTATTCGGATTATTCTTACTCTAAATTATGTTTCTTCCTAATGTACAAAAGTTTAATTTTCTACTTCCAATAGCAATTATCTCAAATTTAATAAAAAATGAATACTTGAAAGTTCCCAGAAATAAACAGGGAAAAGTTCTCTGTCCAATGTTACTTGAAAACTTATTTTTTAATGTTCTCTTTGAACTGCGGGAAATTAAAAAAAAAAAAGTAGTCAATATAAGTGAAGAAAAAATTTTTATTTATAAAAAAGATCTGCGCTTCATATATATTTGTAGCATATTTATCAATAAAAAGTCGTTCGTCGAGTTCCAAATTAAGGTAGTTTTTTTTTAATTATATAGACGTACGCATGTTTGAAATTAATATTTCGTTTGTTCTTTTATTTTTATTTTTTGTTATTTTAAAATCACTCAAGGGAAATGTCATAAAATCAAAGTTAAAACTTAATAGCATCTTTAAAATCAACAGAAGTTTATAGTTTTTTTTATTAAAATTTTAGGCGTAATAAATAATTTAGCTCCTTATAGAAATTAGCATGATTGATAATATCTGAAGAGTGTATAGTATTTAAGTCTTCAAACTGGTGTCGGGAAAACTGAAATTTGTATTTGAGAGTATATTTCAAGAGTTGAGTTAATGATGCTATCCTTAGCACTTCATTTTCACAATTGTAAAAGGTAACATCTGTTAGTTGATAGCATGTGTTTGTCTATAAACAGAGCAAATATTTTGCTTTGTAACAATATCTAACAACTGAACTCGGAAATTTTATTGGATCTCTGCAGTTTTTCTTTGACTGGACAGCTATAAAGACAACAAACTACTGTACATAGTGAAAATTAGCAACATTGTAATGTTATGAAATTCTTTGATTTAGAAAATGAACTTTGTAGTAAGATAAATTCAAATTCTAGTTTTTGGCACATGTATTTGCCAACTCTTTTGAGAATGATCACGATAGATCCGAAATTTCAATTTTTACATATTGTACAGTTTAGTGGTACACTTCTTACACGGTTTAGAGGTACACTTCATTATTTGTATCCACGTAATTGGTGGAAAACAGGAATATTTGTCAAAAGGTGTGCACGAAACTGGAAATCCACACGTTTGGGGGTTTTCGGTATAAAACAGGAAAATTTGACCAAAAGTGTGCATGATACAGGAAATCCACACATTTGGGTGGTTTTCGGTGGAAAACGCGAATGAGATCTCTCAATGCGGAGAAGTAGCGGCTATTCAATGAATCCGCCTTCAGATTCTATAACTGCTTCAATGCGAGATCGAAACCGTCGACATGCGCGAATCAAATGGTTATGGTGTGTATATACAGGGTGATTATAATTAAAGTTTAAGTTTCAAAACGCTATAAAAAAAGAACCGCTTAGTAGAATGGCGTCCAATTGAACGGAATGTTATTGAAGAAGGGGGAAAGCTTATGGCATAAGAAAAAAAAAGTAGGTTCAAATTTTAGCAACAGTTGGCGCTGTAAGCGTCAGAATATGTAAATGAAATACCTGTCATGCGCACGACTCATTTCATTTGTTTTAAAAACGCCGGGTACACGGCTTTTCCTCATTCTGAACGTGACGCCGGAGACACTTCGATCAGTTGTGGAACATGCTGTTTCTCGATTTCAACTTGTTGCACACAATGCTGGACAGCATATTGAACATGTTTTGCGCCAGTCTCCCGCAATTTAAAAATCCGATTTGATGGATGCTTTGCACACTGAACAGTACAGTTGGTTTAACGTGTAACTTATACCTTAGCCTTTGTTTTACGATTCGTTTGTCATTTGTAATCGAAATTCTGACGCTTACAGCGCCATCTGTTGCTAAAATTTGGACCTATTTTTTTTTCTTAAGCTATAAGCTTTCCCCCTTCTTCAATAACATTCCGTTCAAATTGGACGTCATTCTACTAAATGGTTCTTTTTTTATAGCGTTTTGAAACTTAAACTTTAATTATAATCACCCCTGCCCTGTACATTACCCAACCAAAAGTCATGGGACAACCCTGATTTGCATGGAAATGGGAACTTCCTTTGCAATTTCACTGTTGGCATTCTTCCCAGCACTACATAACAGAAAGTATGCTGTATGAGATGATGCTTGCGTGGATGCTGCAAGAATGTCTCAAAGAAAACAGCTTTCAGACTTCCAAAGAGGTACAATTGTTGGGTGCCATCTCGCAGGCAAAACTATTAGAGAGACGTCAACCCTCCTAAACATCTCGAAATCGACCGTTCACAACGTCATCCGGGCATGGAAAGAGAAAGGCACCACAAGTGTTCCGCCTAGGACTGGAAGACCCAAGATCATGTCGGCCAGAGACCAAAGGGCTCTTCGTAAAGTGGTCACTGCATACCGTACCGTCACGCATTGCTTGATGGTCTGACAAGATCGTTCATAGAATCGACGGGAACAACTGTGAGCACCCTGACTGTTCGCAGGGAACTGCATGCGATGGGTTTTTATGGCAGAGCGGCAGCCCACAAACCTCACATCAGCACCAGCAACGCAGCGAGGAGATTGCAATGGTGAAAAGAGCGACGACACTGGACTCTGGATCAGTGGCGAATGGTTGAATATCGTCCCGCTACACCATCTGGCAATCGGATGGAAGGGTTTGGGTATGGCAAATGCCCGGCGAACGTTTTCTGCCAAGCTGTGTTGTGCCCACGGTGAAGTTCGGTGGAGAGTCGGTGATGGTGTGGGTGTGCTTTTCATGGTATGGGTTGGGTGCAATCGTTTCTGTGGACGGAAACTAAATGCAGAGCGTTACCAAGACATTCTGGACAACGCAGCACTCCCATCTCTCTGGCAGCACTTTGGTTTATGTAATTTTCTTGTGAAATAAAGAAATAAATTATATAAAAATGGTAATTTAGGGGTAAACATGATTGTTTTACAAGTTTTTCATTGCCACTTTTGTTGTAGCTTGGACCTTTTCTGTTTCAGCAGATAACGCACCTTGCCATAAAGCAATGGCTGTAGGCACATGGTTTGATGAAACTTGACTGGCCTGCTAGAGCCCCGATCTGAACCCCATCGAACATCTGTGGGACGTGCTGGAACGTCGATTGCGCGCATGTGCGGAACGCCCGAAATCCGTGACCGTAATGTCCAAGACACTTATGGCAGAATGGTGAAAATTACCTGTCGAAACGTATCAAAAACAGTATGCCCCTGAGAGTAGAAGCTGTGATAGCAGCAAAAAGTGGACCAACAAGATAATAAAATATGTATATCTTTGAGTGTTTCTATTAAAGTGATGGTGTCCCATGACTTTTGATAGGGTAGTGTAGGTGACAAGCAACTAGCAGTGGGATGCACTTACGTAGAAGAGATTGGAGGACATTGTTTTCGATCGCGGTTTTGATTTCGCTAGATAAAATAAAATTAAAAAAATGAAACTGTTACAAGCTAGAATAGAAGATGAGAAGATATTGAGCCCCCAAAATGAAAATGCAAAATATAAAACCCCAAATGTTTATGTCCACTCCATTTATTAATAAAAAATATAAAACCCCAAATGCAAAATTAAAAAATAAAAAAATATATGAAAAAACCAGTTCCTTAATGTAATAAAAAACCAAAAAAAACAAAAATAGTAAATTCTTAAACAACAACATACTAAAGCATAAAATTCCTAAAGAAAAAATTAAAAAATAATTAAATTCCAAAAAAACACCGAAGACATAATAATAAAAAAATTAGTTAAGGCATCGTTATCCAACGATAAAAGGGTTTTAGCATCAAAATGTTACGAGCAGCAGCGGCTCGTGACTATAATAAGTGGAGGGTCACAAATACAAAATTTCAGGTTCTTAGGCCTTTTCGTACAAAATTTATAGCTGGATTTGTATTTGGAGCCTCGAGGCCTCAGAGGACTATATCAATTTTAGTGTGTAATAGCTAAAATTTTAAGCAATACATTATAAATATAAAACATTTCAGGTTTCTGAACTTCTGGTTCTAAATTTAAAGCTTGATTTGAGATTGAGGCCGCAAGGCCCCTGCCAAGAGACTTATAGAATTTTTAATAAAGATTAGCTAAATTTTTAAATACCACACTATGATGAAACAAAATTTCAGGACTGTAGGCCATTCCGTTCAAATTTTCTAGCTTTAATTGCATTTGAGGCCACCTGGGGCCCCGAGGCCTATACCAGTCTCTAGAAAAATACTTGACGAATTATCCTGAAACTTCAGGGATGTAAAGAGCATGTTACACCACATATATTTCAGCGAAGGTTTTGTTCCGAACGCAAATAGGGGGCTAGCAACAAAGTGAACCAAAAAAATAATGTTTGGGATCACCCTGAAAAAAAATAATGCTTGAAATGCGTTGTAGCTTTAGCATAGGATTAAGAAGCTTCTTTTACTTATCCGTGTTCATTTACATGAGAATAGCACGTATATTCAAGGAGATATAAAGATTTCTTTAAAAAAAATCGAATTGTTTTCGTAAGTTTTTTGTTTATAACATGCAAAATATAAAACCCAATGCAATGCCTTTTTCAGGAAACATGACAAATTATAATAGAGACAAAATCCTGCAATCAGAATATGAAAATATTAAATATTTGATGAAATATGAGCATTTTTACTAAATAATGTTTAACTGCGCATGCGCATGCGTTACCAAAATGTCTTTTGCATAATTTATTAGCCAAATGTATAGCGCCACTCTTATAAAAACTCCAAGCAAATATCGTGAAAATTCAGAAAGATATCGCCGATAGAATGAATTGAATTTCAGTTGCTCTCAAAAATAAACAAAAGGATGAGGGGTTTTCTCCAAATTTTTATTTTTGGATCGGATACCAGTATCAAGTTTTTCTCCTTACGCTGATATGAAGTCAATATGGCTTCATATCAGCATAAGAAGAAGTTACTGGTGTCCGTTCCAAAAATAAAAATTTGGAGAACACCCCTTATCGTTTTGCTTATTTTTGAGAGCAACTAAAATTCAACTCATTTTATCGACGATATCTTTCTGATTTTTCATGATATTTGCTTGGGATTTTTAGAAGAGTAGCTCTATACATTTGGCTAAGAAATTATGTAAAAGACATTTTGGTAAATCTTGCGCATGCGCAGTTAAACATTATTTAGTATAAATGCTCATATTTCATCAAATATTTAATATTTTCATATTCTGATTGTAGGGTGTTGTCTCTACTGGAGTTTGTGAAGTTTCCTCAAAATGACATTGCATTAGGTTGAAATCCCTGCATGTTATAATCAAAACACTTACGAAAGCATTTCGATTTTTTTAAAGAAACCTTTATATCTCCATGAATATACGTGCTATTCTCATACAAATGAAGAGAGATAAGTAAAAGAAGCCTCATAATCATATGCTACAGATACAACGCATTTCATACATTATTTTTATAGGGTGATCCCAAACATTATTTTTTTTGTTCACTTTATTGTTGGCCCCCTATTTAGCTTCGGGACAAAACCTTCGCTGAAGTATATGAGGTGTAACATGCTCTTTACACTTCTGAAGTTTCAGGATAATTCGTCTAGTATTTTTCTAGATATTCGACAAAACGTCTAAAATCGTAAATGTCCGATTACTTTTGGGTAGATAGTGTATAATTTTTAAGTAACGCATTGTAAAAATATAAAACTTCAAGTTCTTAGGCCTTTTTATTATTCAAATGTTAGAGATTATTTGTGATTTGGGCTTCAGGGCCTTTGTGGAGACCTAAGAGCCTTATACCAGTTTTTTGTGTATATTAGCTAAATGTTTTAGTGAACTACTATAAGTATACAAATTTTCAGAATTCTTAGCCTTTTCGTTCAAACGTTATAGCTTGTTTGCCTTGAGGGCCCCTGCCAGGGCCCAGAGGATTATATAAGTTTTAGTGTATAAGAGCTAAAATTTTAAGTAACACACACCATAAATATGCAAGAATTCAGATTTCTGGACTTCCAGTTCTAAAGTTATAGCTTGATTTGTGACTGGGGGCTCAGGGCCCCTGTCGAGACCCAAGAGCCTTATACCAGTTTTAATGTATATTAGCTAAATTTTTAAGTAATTTTCTATAAATAAACAAAATTTCATATTTCTAGATCTTTTTGTTTTAAAGTTGTAGCTTTGCTTGTGTTCGGGGCCTGAGGGACTCTGCTGGGGCCTATATTACTTTTTTTGTATATTTGCAATCTATTTTTAGTACCACACTATGAATATACAAAATTTCAGGTTCTTAGGCCTTTCCGTTCAAATGTTATAGCTTCAATAGTATTTGGTGCCTCGAGGCCCCTGGCGTGGTTCTAGAGGCTTATATCAGCTTTCTTCTATATTGGCTATATTTTTTAGTACCAAACTAAAAATATACAAAATTTCAGGTTTCTATCATCTTTCCGTTCAAAAGTTATAACTTGATTTGTATTTGATGCCACGGGGTCTTCTGGCGGGCCCCGTAGGCCTACGTTATAGAAAATTTCAAGCCTCTAGGTCAATCCTTTCAAAAGTTATGGCGTGTGACATACATGTTACATACATCTGCACCGTCGTTAATAGGGTTTTAGATGATGCTAAAACCCTAAAAAAAAGACTCCATTAAGATCCCATTAAAAGCGCCTACTTAATACTTAACTGCCACCATTGTCACCGCAACGAGGCTGGTTTTGGCTACCTTCCCCGCCTACCACACACCATCGTAAAAAGTCACTGCAATGAGGCTTTTTATGCCAGTTTGATGCCTTTTTCGATGTAATTTAATGAAGTATGTAGGTACTTTAAGCTTGTAATAATGGGTAAAAATGGAAAATCGTGAGGTCTCAGTTTGAGGCGAACTACCAGTTATTTAGTCTGTAACAATATGTCCGGTTACAATGTGACAAAGTCACGACTGTCAATTTGACAGTTAATCCTAACCACAGTCTGTACATGGTCATGGTCTTTTAATCCTCTGGTCTGTGCACTCGCGCAAATTCCATTGTTGGAGTCAACAATTGGACTGCTGTATTAACTGAAGAGTCGATTTTGCCCCCTCTATTGCTTGAATTTGGCTACAGCCCAAACTTAACAATGTATTTTAAGCTTAACAATGCATTACGTGTTCAGCAAACAAATATTTAGCATTAGCTAACAGTTTTGTTAGGTTGTACGATCGTTAAAATACAAGACGCAACTCATCTTATCCTACATTGACTGTAAGCTAAATTTTGTGAACCTGCATTCTTTTGTGAATTCATTTTTCTTTTATATTTTCCATTAAAAAAGCTCTTCTGCAATACTAAATGATTTGTTTTTATTCATTTTAGAACATACGTGTGTTTTTCTTAATTAAAAAAATTAAAAACCGACACAAAACAAAAAAGAAGACAGTAAACGAGACAAACTCATAGAAACACATTGGAAAAATGACCGTCTGCTCGTATTGTAACATCACAGCCGTTGTAGGGCGCCACCAGCAAATGAGCATCTGCTCACTACCATCGCTTACAATAGAAAACCCTAGGAGGGTCACTTCTGTTATTCTTATTCTGTGGTAAATTACTACAATGGTAACTTGGTTGACGACGGCCTTAGATAATGAGGAACAGTCGAACCTCATTAATATACAGGGTGACGAAAAACAAATGGTAGATAATTATACACATAATAGATCATGGTATAGTGATGAATTTTGTCACTATGAACATGTTTTCGAATTTGAACGATAACTGAGATATGAACAGAAATAAAAATGCCGCCACCGAGATCTACATGTTAATAACTCAGGTTTTATAACATCTAGGATGATGAAATTTGGGAGAATAATAGAGTACATAAAACTGTGTATACCCTATTATTTCTGCGAAATTCATTATCCTAGGCGTTGCAGAATCTGAGATATTAACATGTAGATCTTGGTGGTGGCATTTTTATTTCTGTTCATGTCTCAGTTAGCGTTCAAATTCTGACCCATGTTCATAGGGACAAAATGCATCACTATACTATGATCTATTATGTGTATCATTATCTACCATTTGTATATCCGCTTAATATACAGGAAGTTCTCGAATAACGTATAAATAATTGGGGGGAGGGTGATAGAGGGATCAAATCTAAGCAGTATTTCCCTCTTTCATTTTTTTTTATCTCTGGGGGATTGTTTTTGGGATAAAAAAATGTTGAAATCTTACCTGCAAGAAACAGTTGTTTGGATAGATATTTTTCGGGTCTCAAGAGAGGACCTCTGAGTTGCACAATTCCACCACTACACGACAGAATCTTTTGGGTGAGTTCATTTCTGAAAAGGTGGAGCCAGAGGGAGTCAATTTGAACACTTATTGTAAAACATTTGCATATTTCATTAAAAAAAAAACAAGTCACATTATTGTACTATATGCAGTGTGTTTTTGTTCTTTTTATTACTGATTGACCATGATTTTGACGTGTTCCAGAAGCACAGGTGGAGTGACATATTACGTCTATGCGACTTCCAACATTTTTTATCTCAAAAACAATGCCCCAGAGAAAAAAATATAAGAGGGAAATGTTGCTTAGATTTGATCTCTCTATCACCCCTCCCCCAAGTTTGTACACGTTATTCCAGAACACCCTGTATAATCTCGCTTTACATATACACTGAACGACCAATTTATTAGAGACAACTCTTACGGAAAATGGATCGACCTCCCAGAGACACCCAAACAATGGAACAGGCCGAAGCGGTGTATAAAAGGGATGCATTGGATCACAAGTTGCAGTCAGCAGCAGAAGTGGACTGAATATGGGTAAATCCAAGGATTTGACCGACTTTGAACGAGGCATGATCGTTGGAGCACGACGGGCGCAGTTGAGAATTTCGCAAACCGCGAACCTCATCGAGTTTTCCCGTGCAACAATGTTAAGGGTATTCCGTGAATGGCAGTTATGCCAAAACCACCTCCAACAAACACAACTCCGGACGAAACAGGACCGTGGATGAACGAGGCCGACGGCGACTGGCACGAATCATCCACAGCAGCAGACGGGAACAGCCCAACAAATTGCATCGCAGTTCAATGAGGGAGCATTCCAACCCATTTCGGAGCACACGGTGCGGCACACCTTGTACCGGTACCGTCGCTGTCACAGCAAAATAGGAAAGCGCGCCTTCTATGGGCACACAGGCATCCCCACTGGACACTGAATGAGTGGAAGAAGGTCGCCTGGTCCGACGAATCTGCGGTTCCTACTTCATCATGCGGACGGCAGACTGCGCATCTGGCGCAGACAGCACGAGGCCATGGACCCATCCTGTCGGCAGACAACCGCACAGGCAGGTGGAGGAGGAGTGCTGGTCTGTGGTGTCTTCCCTTGGGACACACTGGTCCCTCTGATATTCGTAGACACTTCCCTGAATGCGACACACAACCTGAACATTGTTGCCGATCAGGTGCACCCGTTCATGATGACTGTGTTCCCTGGTGGTGATGGACAGTTTCAGCAGGACAATGCTCCCTGTCACCGTGCTCGAATGGTCTTGGATTAGTTCGAGGAACATGACGCGGACTTCCACCTGCTTTAGTGGCCAGCTCGATCTCCCCGATCTCAAGCCGATGGAGCATTTATGGGATGATGTGGAGAGAAACATCCGACGCTTTCCCACACTACCGTCCAACCTGCACCAATTACAGGACACCGTGATGTCAGCCTGGGTTGCTATTCCTCTGCAACGGTTTCAACACCTTGTTGAATCCTTGCCAGCGCATATTCAGGCAGTCTTGCTGCTAAAGGAGGCGCAACACGCTTTTAGCGGGGTGTCTCTAATAAATTGGTCCTTCAGTGCATTTTCCCCTTTGGTCACGACTCTTTGAAAACTATTTCTATGTAAAATCAACCGTTTAATATACGTATAACTAGTCGTTGGCCTCATTGGTGCCGATTGCCTCGTCTTCATCACTCTCTTCCCCTTCTTGACATACGCAAACATGTGCTTCAATGTTTGTGTTTAATGGAACCAACCAGAATTCGCGAACATCCAATAACACGTGCTTCGTTGTTTGTGTTTAATGGTACCAATCAGAATTAATGGAAATATTGCATGACACTTGCTAGATATCCGCATGATTAGTGAAAACTCTTTTTCCAGTTTTTTTTAATAAACATCTAAAATGATTCGCTTTTTCTGAATTAATCTCGTAATTTTAGAAACAAAATGTGTGCAGGGTGTCCAAAAAGCCTGGTAACATGGCAGATGTCTCAAAGTGCCAGGTAGACAAGATCTGATGCGATATTAACACATTTAGGTAATAGGGGGTGGAGAATTCACTGCCGCACTCAAGTTTGACCTTGACGCCCAAATTTAAGGTCATCCGTTTCCTAACTCGAAAAGTATTAAAGATAGAGGAAAATTTCCGATTGCTGCCCTGTAGAGCAACACCACACTAGTCTAAAAACAATTTTTAATCTCACCGTTCCCTTGAAAGATTTTGAGAAAATGGGCGAAAAAAAGTCACTCAAGAGTGTGCTTCCCCTTCCTCATCCCAACAGTGTGGTTCACTGCAATTCAAATGCGTTAGAAACTTCAGCCAGCCTGACTAGCTTAACCTGACCTTGAGTGACTCTTTCTCGCCCATTTTCTCAAAATCTTTCAAGGGGAAGGGTGTGATTAAAAATTGTTTTTAGATTAATGTGTTGTTGCTCTACAGGGTAGCAATTGGAAATTTTTCTCTATCTTTAATAGTTTTCGAGTTAGCAAATGGATGACCTTAAATTTGGGGGTCAAGGTCAAATTTGAGTGTGGCAATGAATTCCCCACCCCCTTATTCCCTATAAACCACACTCATCAGATCTCGCCTACCTGGCAGCTTTGAGGTATCTGCTGTGTTACCTGACTTTTTGGACACCCTGTACAGGGTGATTACAAAAGAACTTCACACTTTTAAAAATTTATTACATCAAAGCTATTCAGAATATAGACACACCACATACGGATTCTTAAAGAAAAACTCTTGAAGTTTATTGTGACACAGTTAAAGATGTTCAATATGCCCCCCTGTAGTCGAATTCGTCCCAAACCCGCATTAACATGTCTCCATCAATCCCACGTATCGCTATCGTAATGCGTTCTTTCAGCTCGTCTAGGTCACGGGGTAGGGGTAGGGTGAAGACCTTGTCTTTTACACACCACGCGGTGGCCACTTTGCAAGTTCCAGGTTATTGTTTGCTCGACCAATCCACTGCTGTGGGCGAGTGGCATCAAGAAATTGCAGTGTGGAGGTGCCCCATCCTGCTGAAAGATAAAGTCGTCACTGTCTTCATGCAATTGTGGCATTAACCAATTAACCAGCATGTCCACATAGGTGTCCCACCTTGTGACCTCACACCTTGTGATTTCTTTTTATGGGGGAGTGTAAAGGACAAGGTCTTCACCCTACCCCTTCCCCGTAACCTAGAAGACCTGAAAGAACGCATTATGGTAGCGATACGTGGGATTGATGAAGACATGTTAATGCGGGTTTGGGACGAATTCGACTACAGGGGGGCATATTGAACATCTTTAACTGTGTCACAATAAACTTCAAGAGTTTTTCTTTAAGAATCCTTATGTGGTGTGTCTTTATTCTGAATAGCTTTGATGTAATAAATTTTTAAAAGTGTGAAGTTCTTTTGTAATCACCCTGTATAAAAAAAAGACAAAAACATCTTACATAATAAAAACCTTATTCTACTCGTCATCATAGACCCTTTCACAGTAAGAGGCACAAAGTCACTGGCGCATGCGCTGTTCTTCTTCCGGAGGGCAAAGAGCAGAGAAAGATTGGATAACGAATGCATCGCAATCGCTAGAGTTATGTCTAACAACGACAAAAATATGTTTGTGTTTCAAGGGAAAGATTTAATAAAAGTAAAGAAGGACGATCTTCATCTATTAGCAGGGAAGTACAAATTAGACATAAAAAAAATGCACAAAAATGATTCTAATTTTAAAAAAAATATTGGAGTTACAAAAAGAAAACGTGACTACAACCAGGAAGTACAGAGTAGATAATGCTACAACAGATAATGCTGCTGTCATTTATCAGATAAGGATGATCGTGGCCAAGTTGTGTCACTGATCAGTTTGCTGTTAAGTGAAGTTAAGCAACCTTTGGCGCTGCCAGTCTCTGGTTGGGTGCCAGCCGTTATTTCATTATATGACAGCCCTCATTTCACTTAAGCCAATGGTTTGGTGAACGTGTTGCTGGGCGAGACGGCTTCTGGGGCCAGAATCAAGGTAACACAGTGCATTGAATGCATGCGTAATGATATGATAAAAACTGTCTTTACGTACATCCGCAAATATTGGCTTCTGCGCAGACGTAGTGAAAGTCTGTTTGTTTAACTAACATGGAAGCGTACAACGTTCTCTGCTTTTAAGCTGCTCAATTATTCTATTTGTTACTCTAACGATTTTTTATTTATTTATATTTTAATAAAGAGGTAGAGATTAATAATAAGATGGGTTGTTTACCGTCACATTTTGATGGGATCCATTTATACCCTGTCCAAAAAAAGTTGGAGCAGGCGTGTCCAATTAAATTTCCAATTTCAATTGTTAGACATTATTAATCTTATTTTACAACAACGTCTAACAACTGAAATCGGAAGTTTAACTGGAAACGCCCACTCCATCTTTCGTTGGACAAATTATAGTATTTCAAATATCTCTGTAGTAAAGATTTAAATGAAAATTGTTGCTCAAACAACAATGGTCAGATAATTTTTCAGTTCCGGCATGTGCTTCAAGCCGGCGCCAACAATGCTTAAACATGCAACAATAATGCAAAGCTGTTTCCGTAACGCTTTTAGGTGTCGTTTTTTGCATCACGCTTTTTGTAGAATGATGTCCACCCACTCTTAAAATGCCTTCAATAACCACGCATGCTTTGGTTTAAGACGCATGATTATGTGCTTAATTTGGTTAATGTGTTTCCGTTAATCAGTTGACACGCAGATATTTTTTGTCCTGCATGACAACAAACCTCTAACCGTTCTTGCATTCAGGCGTGACCACCGAGAGAGAAGGCCTCCGCAATGAAACTGAATACATTATTGCATCACATAGATAGTGCATTATTATTCGTATTTCTACCAATAATAAGCCCTGAATTTGCACTATCTATGATGATGTAACAATGTATTCAATTTCATTGCGTAGGCCTTCTCTCTCGGTGGTCACGATTCAGGCACGCGCGGGAGGACATTGTTGAATAGAGAAAAGCCACGTGACATGTTTGACCCATAGAGAAGAAATAAGATAGAGAACATTTGCCTGCGCAGTGAGTGATTTCAGGGTGCCAACATTGAAGCAAAATAGCCAATAGCTATTTGAGAAAAGAACACGTGATTCGGGGATGGATGAGAGCGAAGCGGCGCTATTTACAATACAAAGAATGTGTCGTTTAACATTTTCAGGAATATAATTCTCCGTAAGATGAACGGTTGCTGTGAGGAAAGGCAGGACGTGATAGTGAGCGATTTTTTTTTATTATTTTTTTTTTATTTAATTCATTGTAATCCAATACGTCCATCCAGAGCCTGTATGGCCTAAGGCCGACGAGTTGGGTCTCTGGATGGACCTGGATTAACGACTGCTGTATGATGGTCACAGCAGCCGGGGGGGGGGGGGTGAAGATCGTGAATCATGGATGGTCACCCATCCAGTGACTAGCCGTGCCTGATGTAGCTTAAGTTTGGGTGCTAACATAGCAGAGACTTCGAGTCACGTGATTTGGGGACGTTTGCTACCTGCGCAGATCTTTAAGTGCTCTATCTTATTTTTTCTCTTTAGTTTGACCCGTGAGAACCAGCTGTTTGTTATTCGATTATTGTATCGTTCCTTGTAATGTACTGTGCTTTATTTTAAATGGTTATAAATGCGGGTTATGATGAAAATTAGTATTTACCATATTTTTATGATAATTTTTCATATTTTTATGATAATTTAAAGGTAAACTCCACACCCAAAACAACTTTGTTTAAAATGAAAGATGAAAGTCTCAATAACAACGTAACATGTATATAAAAATTGATAAAATATATAAAAAAAACTTTCATTTTTTCCCTCCCCCTGCGATAAACACTGGCGCCATGGTTCGGCAACTGTTACGTCACAAGTTGCCGAGAAGTGAGAAGGAATTGGGCATTAGACGCTATCGGTTAGTTGTCAGTTGGGCATCGCAATGGATAAGAATATGAAACAAGACCGGTAGTGACGATTGCGATTTTGATAACAGTGACAGCGATATTTAAAGGCCGTTAGCAAAAGGCCGTTGTAGGGACTATTGAAACAAATTCGTACGATTGACAAATCACAGGAAACTATTACCAGTGCTGTATCAAAGAAGCGGTGGTGCAAATTTAAGATGTATTATGGAAAACATACAAAGCCACATGGAAATGTGTCTCGCAGCGGAAGACGGATACTTATTGTTCTATTGTCATGTGCTTTACATCGTGTTATGAGATGTTTATTAATTTTCATCTAATCGGTGATGAGCCTAAAGTTCAAGATTCGGATTTCTAAGAATCATCCTGTATATAAATTAAATGTTGGTCGCTACTTTGAGGATCGTTTCCTAAAGACAAAATAAGACAAAAATATTCTTGGAAGTTTATAAACAGAGGCATACGTTTCGAAAAAAATGACTTTGAAATGTTAATATGTCAAGTTTTGTTCGCAACACGTGGACTAATAACTCGACTTCTATATCAACTATCTCGAAAATTGAATGGCTTACGCGGATTACCTAGTCCGTTAATCGTTTCAATTTATGAGCATGTATGTCTATAAGTTTCAGAGATAGGCGCTCAATGGGGGACTTCGTAGTTCGTAACCGGCTTTGCGAGACTTAGTTCTAAAATATTCTGCATCGCAACAGTGTCGGATTAATCAAGCAAGATGGCTGTAGCTCATCAACGAAGTAAGAAGATTTATATGGAAGTAAAAATTTAGAAAAGTTCAATTATATACAGGGTGTAAATGGACGACGTTTCACAAATTTAAGGATATGTAGAGGATGAAACTCTGAGCAAAAACGCCTAGTCGCGTTTTTCGATCTGTGGCTCCGTTAAAAAGTTATAACGCTTTAAATTTCGGTATCGGTAAGAAATATCGGTACCGGTATCGGCCAGGGTGATTCTAAAAGGTCGTGCCCAAATGAAAAGGCAGGTAGAGTGTGAAATTCTCAGCAAAAAAGTCTAGTCGCGTTTTTCGATCTGAGTCTCCGTTAAAAAGTTATAGCGCTAAGTTAAAAATTGTTCAGCGTCTGTACCAAGATAGATTTCCGGAAGTGACGTCACGAAACTTTAAAGCGCTATAACTTTTTAACGGAGCCTCAGATCCAAAAACGCGACTAGACTATTTTGCTCAGAATTTCATCCTCTACCTGCCTTTACATTTGGGCACGACCTTTTAGAATCACCCTGGCCGATACTGATACCGATATTCCTTACCGATACCGAACTTTAAAGCGCTATAACTTTTTAACGGAGCCGCAGATCGAAAAACGCGACTAGACTTTTTTGCTCAGAGTTTCATCCTCTACATATCCTTAAATTTGTGAAACGTCGTCCATTTACACCCTGTATACATTGATTGGTTAACACATAGGCTCACCCCTATTATCTTATTGGATCCTGTTTAACCGTTGTTTTTACTGGAATTCTTCAAGATTCTGAAAACAACCTTCAGGTATTTTACCCTATTCCTCGAAGATGGCAGCACGCAACTTCTGCAGAATGTTCGATTGGTGATTTCAATACGATTGGCCATTTCGAATCTAATTCAGATCTAGAGAGTGCCCAGATTGCGAAGACCAAACTGGTTTTCATATGCATTGAAACCAACAGATATTAATTGAACCTTATGGCATGGAGGTTAGGTTAGGTTAGGTTAGGATGGGTTAGGTTAGGTTATCCTGTTGAAAATGTCGTTATTCTTGGGAGATGACGGTGATCATGAACGGATGTTCCTGATCGGCAATAAGGTTCAGATATGCTGTGGGGATTACTGGACCTAAGATTTGCTACGAAACCTTCCCTACACAATGATCGATCCTTCACCTGCATATAAGGTTGCCACAAGTACTTCTTTTAAGAAGGTAGGGAATAGGAAACACACGCAAATAGAGTGAGTAGTATTTAATGACTATATTGTACACGCGTTACTCAAAAGAGGTCATCCATGGCGTATTCCACTATTTGGAGAGACGGAAAATTCCGTTCGCGAAAAAAACTATCAAAAACAAGCGACCCTGTATGCTGTTTTCAAGAGTGATCATTATCCACGACAATGCAGCCCCATGTCTCAAAAGTTGTTATGGATGCACTATGCAAGAAGAAATGGGAAGTTCTCGAACATCCTCCTAACAGCTCGGATTTGTCTCTCCTTATGATTTTCTTCCTTCAGCACTGCTGTTAAAGAAGTTCCTCAAGGAACAACGATTCAACTAATAGCAACTCGCATCTTTTTTTCGTGGACGGAATTTCCAGTTTCACCAAACAGTGTACAGTCTAGTTGCAAAAAGGTTTTTACCTGCTCCGTAGGAACTGAGCTTATCGGATATTGATCGGTTGCAAAATCAGGTATTTTTACTGAGAATCAAGGCAGATTAGACTGGACCTGTCCCTTCTGCATGAAAATAGGGTAGCGGGTATATGCTTGGGATCTGCTATTCACGTGCTCAACTATGACTTAAGTGTACCTTTTTGCACTATTCTCCGCACTTATCCAGGCACTCTACACTAGAGACTGTACATGAGTGACTTCTTTGGGAAACGAGTGTACAGTATTGTTCACTCTTTCTATTTGCTTGTCTTTCCTGTCCCTTGCTTTCTTCTTACAACACCTATTTGGCTCAACGGGTTTCATTTAAAAAGCCTTGTATAAATCAAAGTGCATTTTTTACAAGTAGCTAAAGCTCGTAGTAAAAAAGCATTTTTCATAATGTGTGTTTACTAAACCTTGCATAGGATTACCTTTAATAAGAAATATGGGTTAAAGTTAACAAACCAATTATACTGTAAATGCAGACTCTATTTTCAATTCTTTTAATAGTCGGTCTTTCTTTTCAACAATGTTCTAAACGATAGACATAAAATGGCTTTTCTTTATATGCGTATGGTCATACGAAAAGGGACATTAAAGGATAGGAAACGGTTTTTTTTTTTTTTGGTGATTTACAATCGTTGAACTTTCAATTTTTAGTCTAAACAGAACATTATTATAGTGAATAATTTTTTTTATTAATTATTTTTCTCGCGCACATCAGATACAATTTCATTATCCTTTCTTTAAACGCATTTTTCTCGGATCTGTTATTTTTCGTTTGACCACTCACCTATTTTCTGTTTTGAAAATAAGAACCAAACTTTTCACGTGGCGCTGAAACTATCATTATAACTTTTAACTATTGACATCGTTAAATTGACAAATAATAAAAGATGCCCTATTTGAAGAATCTGGCTGTAAATTTAAAATTCCATATAATAATTTAAAACTTCAGTATAAGTTATAATAATCTAGAACCCCACGAATTGGGAACTAGCTGCGTAGGACGTGCTTCTAATCGCAAATATCAGTATTTAAAACACTGTATAAAGAATTTGTTTGCTTCCATAGGATTTTCCAAGATCAAAAAGGCAAGTATCAGCAAATCCAAGGATTTAAAAGCTGATAATTTCGTTTATGAATATTTGAACTCTACAAATTTCTTGAATTTCGATATTAACACAGTGATTTGGAGTGTTCCTCAGCTTGAAATTTAAAAAATATACTGTGAGAAATTTTAAACTTATACAAACCCGTTATACGGTGTTATAAACATGTGATAAATTGAGGAATATGTTATGTGCTAAGTAAATAAAACCACGAACTTCTAAGGAATCCTGAATGATAGTTACGTGATGACTGAAGTGCACTTATAAGGTTGTTTTTCTTCAATTGTGGTTGATTTTGTTGTTTTTTTTGTTTTCTTTTTTTATTTGCGTATACAATTTTCCTACGGTGTGTTTATTCTTCATTATATGCTGATTATTCTTTATTATGTTATCCATAATGTTTTGTTTTTTTGTTTTTTTTTGTCTATTTTGTTCATTCAATGCTATCAAATTTTATAGTAGAAGAATTAAGCTGAAAAAAAGAGGAACAAAAGGTTTTCTCCCCATTTTTGCAAGCGGTTCACACGTTTTCTCTCTCTAGTGGTTCATTATAATTTTAGCAAGCTGAGAGGTTCAGAGCTGCAAAGGAATTCGGGCCTAATTCTTGGCATTCAATATTTTTTATTTGCTTAGCTCTTTTCTGTTGTTAACATTTCCATAGCTTCATCATTTAACCTCTTTTCCGGTGGACTCTTTTATGTTTGAATTTTTCTCATGAGAAGCACGCCGGATTAAAAAAAAAATCTTAAAAACATTTTGTATTATTTGTTCCGTTTTTTTTTGTTTTTTTTTACATTATTAGACAGAATATACTTACTTTAATTTTTTGAAAAACTGGCCTTTCACACAACCCCTTTGCTTTGAACGGATCTTTAAAATAATAATAGTTTAAGTCAAATTCCACCACCGTATTTTATATAACTACGTGTATTTGTTTATTACTTTCTCAGAGATTTTTGTCTCTTTAATTCCATTGTGCGTTAAAATTATAAGAATTACATATTTTTACAGCTTTTTTCTGTTGGTTTAATGTAAGTTTCAAACATTTAATGTTTGTTTCATATCATTTAATTTCTTTTTCACATCATTTAACGTTCGTTTCAAATCATTTAATGTTCGTTTCAAATCATTTAATGTTCGTTTCAAATCATTTAATGTTTGTTTCATAACATTTAGTGTTTGTTTCAAATCATTTAATGCAGGTTTCCAATCAATAGTGTAAGCATTCAAAATAAATAATGTGCGTTTCAAAATTAATAATGTGAAGTCTACATGCATAATTCAAGTTTGTAAAGAGTTTACTGTAATGTAAGTTTGTAAAGAGTTTATTGTAAGTTTTACAAAAAACAAATACACCTTTTATAAACTGTGATTTACAGAAATACTATTCATATCCAGAATAGTCTAAATTTATAAGAATTTAGCAATTATATTTAAGAAATTACTGTATGTAGAAATACAGTAAGAAAGTAGCATTGTACATATATGTACTATAAAAAACTAAAATGAATGGAAATGAAAATATTTGTACACAGTAAATTACAACTGTTTTTCCACTTCTTCAACTTCTGGGACATCACATTGTATTTGCGTTCAATAATCCATTGCCGTTGGTTGTTTGGAATTTTTGCATTCTTACAACCCTTTTTTCTTTGTCTACTACTGCATTGTTGTTCCTCAACTGGTATTTGTTTTTGCTCATTTTGCACTTGTTGATTTGGTTCATGCACTGACTAATTTACATGTATTACAGTAATGTAAGAAAAATTATAGACATACATGCTTTGTATTTACAATATGTAAATACATATATTTACCTCACTGTTTTCAAAATGCTTATCAGTGTTAAAGTTTTCGTCTAATGAATATAATGCAGCCTAAAAATTTTATATTTTCATAAAATAATTACTTTATGATTACTTGCATATACTTGAGTAGATGAGGAAGAGTCATAATAGCCTTTCCTAGCTAATTGCTGTAATATATTTTCAGCCAAACTCATCTTTGTTCAAATGTCGTCTGCTTTAGCAGAATTGACGCTGTAAAGCAGTATAGTAACCTTAGAGGGCGATTTATTTCACATTATCAATTTTGAAACGCACATTATTTATTTTGAATGCTTACACTGTTGATTTGAAACCTGCATTAAATGATTTGAAACAAACATTAAATGTTATGAAACAAACATTAAATGATTTGAAACGAACATTAAATGATTTGAAACGAACATTAAATGATTTGAAACGAACATTAAATGATGTGAAAAAGACATTAAATGATATGAAACAAACATTAAATATTTGAAACTTACATTAAACCAACTGAAAAAAGCTGTAATTAAAAATAATCCCAATGTTCGTTTGCCAAGACAAGTATTTTATACTAAAAAGAATAATATTACATTTATATGATTTTTATGAAAATTTAATAATGTTTTTGGAGAAGTATGCATATTAGAATACGGGAGTGCTATTTTGAATTCATTTTTTATTAGATTCGTTTTCAGCAATAGTTTAATAGTAAATACCCTTTTAATGATTTACCTTCCAAAAGACCAATTCCATAAGAAGGATTATAAGCTTAATATTACAAGCACTACCTCGGGATTTTTATTTGCCGTAATAGCGACAGTTGTTTAAATCGATTTGGACTATTCATGTAAGATAAGTTTATACCCTGCAGCTTCGATCTTTCTTCTTGCACTTGTACCGCAAAAAAATATGATTACCAACGATTTTCAAAAAATCTGAATTTCGGTTTCATGATAGTTTTAAATACTAAATTTGCTTAGAAGTAATGAAAACAGGCGCTCTTAATTATAAGAAAAATACTTTCCCATTAGAAAGCGATAACAAATTGAGAAAATTTAAAAGCGTAAATCGAATAATCTCCACAAAAAAAAAGGTGTTCACAGTTATTATTAATTTCGATTTTGCTAATACGTACAATTTAAAACGACTCGACGTGCATTTTATAGAATTTGTATAATAAAGAGAAATGATGTAATAAATGTCTGCACATCTACAAGAGATTAGATTTACTTGCTCTTCTTGAATTCGTTCGCGTTCCTCCACTTTAAACCGACCTTGCTTCAAATTTAAATGGAGGGTGGAAGATTTCCTTTTCCATGATCTTCATTTCCCCAAATATACGACTGTTATTTTCGCAAATAATAACACTGTTTGAACCGTTCGTAATAGCCGCAAATGAACCGTGTTTGGGGCTGTCGATTACTCGTAATTCCACCGCAACTGACCGAACCACAAGGTACAGGCTCTCAGTCGTTTTCAGTGAGAATGATTTAATAACATGAGGATTGTGGCACATAACTAGGGGATTGTGTAACATGCCACAAATAGCCTCGACACGATCAATCGTGGTCTAAAGCGGGTTTCACAAATTCCTTGCGGCGAGCGGATCTGGGCACGGCGCGGCGTCCGCTTGGAGCGCCGTACCGCAAATCGTATCACAAACACTGTAATTCGAGCTGAGCGGTTGAGTGCCGCGCGTCATCCGCAGAGCTTGAGGACGAAGTTCGTCATGTTGAACCTGGGTGGCCGCGGTGGTGGCGGCGGCAGCGGCAGCAGTGGCTCAGCCATTCAGAAAAACCAAATTACATGTAAATTCTGGGAAGGCAATAGCACGTACCATGCACAGACATAGAATTAAAGTTAGGGGCAGTTTGAATCTGCACACTGCACAGTGCGGCCGATTGCCAAAAAGCTGGCCAAAATTCGAAAATTCAAGTAATTCACTCCAAAATGGAATCTTAGGGGTTTTTGGGGTCGTGATTACAAATTTTATGTCAAATGTACGGAAATTCACCCCCTTCACCCCTAATCGACCACCCCCTGGGGTATAATATCATGTATTATTTATCATAATCAAGTTACATATCGTTTTTGAGGGTTTTGGGGTCGCTGATTACGAATTTTCTGTCAGAATTATAAAATTCGAAATGGCAAATACAAGATGGCGTCACCAGGGCGTTTTAAACCCCAAGCGAGCCAACCTCACATAAGTCAGAGCCTTGAAATCGAAAACGACAATTTTCAAATTATCACAAAATTTTTTATTACAATTAAGAATTATACATAATATATAAAACAAGTGATTAAATTATAGTATAATATGATAATATCGATTGAAGTAAAGTACATAAAAAAATAATATTACATTAAGAAATTTCCGTTGTCCTCAAGATCATTAACATCTATATCGGTTTCCGACTCAGAAATTAACGCATTCGATTTGTTTAAGAAAAATAATAGCTTATCGCAAAAATTGTTGAATAATTATTTGTTTAAACAATTTATTAATAACTTTTGGGCAACATTATTATTGATAATTGTTGTTTAAGGCATGCCAAATGTTGCTGAATTTTTTCAGATTTTTATTGCATCATGAAGTACGGAAATTTCAATAAGATTAAATTTTTGACTGGGAGGTTTGGGCAAAGCATCCTTAGAAAAAACCCCATAACAATTCAAGTGGCAGGAGGTGGCAGCTGAATTTTGGCTTAATCGATAGTTAATACTTTTCCAAGTAACCTCCAAAAGGTTAGAAGACAGCATTCGACAGCGTTTTATTGTCATTTGATTCGAAAACTCAAATTTTATTGGAAAAAAACGAAAAAAAGTACCCTTATTATTGTGCTGCTAAAAATTTTCTGTCAAAGAAATGACATTTACAAAATTTTTTACGTATTTTACTAACCTTCAAACGTACATTCCATTTGGCTTTATTAGATTTTCTTTGCTGCACGCGCTTTCACACTTTAAAGGTTTTGCCGAATAACTACACCAATGGTGCGCTTGAAAAAAGGCCAAACTCCAACTGAAAATAAAGAAAGAATTTGGGGTATAGGACGTTACTCTTAACCATTTTTAATTCTTATAGGATCCCTCTAGCCAACTGCATGCTAAAAAAATCTTATCTAGACACTTTTATTTTTCGAGTTTTGGGCCAAAACTATCTATCTCATTGGTACGCGTCAGCCTGTATGACGTATGAGTTTTAGACTTATCTCATGACTGATACTGCTACCGAAGCGCCATCTGAACAAAAAACGCGCAAATAGCCCAAATTCATTATGATTCGCCCAAAAGTCGCATGTTTTTGATTTATTCGCAAAAAAAAGCGCAAAGCGCACAAATCAAATTTTAGGCGCAAATGGCCATTAAAAAACGCCCAATTTGTGGTTTATCGCCCAATCTGGTCACCCTGGTTTTGGCCAGCTTTTTGGCAATCGGCCGCACTGTGCACTGGCAGACTTCATTTCAGTCCAGAATAGAATAAACACGGCAAGCGGGCGATTAATGGCGGACAAGCAAGGAGTTGATGTTGTGATTTGTATGCCGTCATAATCACCGACCAATCAGATTGCAGCAGCAGATGCAAACGCTTGCTGTGCCGCATTATTTCGTGAAATGAGAAGCGTTTGCGGTTATCACCAACTATGTACCGCTTTTAGAAGCAGATCCGCGAGGCTTGCGGCGTCGCGGCCGCCGCCGCTAGCTTTTTATTTGTGAAACCCGCTTAACTAGGGCATTGTCTAACATTAAAATGTCGACTAGGGTTGGGCGATTAATCGTGATTAATCAATTAACTCGATTAATGGAAGCAAATCGATCATTATCGATAAATGTTGTTTAAAATATAGGGCTATATTTTAAACCAGAGACGCTTACAGTACTTACGGTCAGCGTCTCTGATTTAAACACATCAATTAATATTGACAAAGATACGAATCACGTGGTTCGTATAATCGATTTAATCGATTGAACTAATCGATTGTTTTTGGTAGTCGATTATATTTATCGATCACAGTTATCGCAAAATGCCCAACCGTAATGTCGACGGTACGCTCGTTGAGTCAGGTAATCGACCGCTGATTTTCAAAGTAAAATTCAAGGATTTTGGTGCGCTGTTCGGTACTGATAAATTATGATAAATTTACCCCATGATAAATTACGGGAAAACGAAAAATAAATACGACATTTAAAATTTTTTCGTTTAAAACGGATTTTTCGTTTTCGTCTATCTACTTTCGTAAAGGGATTTTTCAAGATTTTCGTAGGGAATTTCTTATGCAATTCATAATGGACGCCTAATTCCTTACCGCCGTCGAAGAACAGCTTGAACGTATAGAAATTACCTAGTACAGTAGCTAATATGCCTGTTCTAAAATGTTGGCAACTATACTCTGTGCAATAAAAGAAGAAGCTGGCATGGTGCCAGAATCTGCTATTAGTTAATCAGAAGCCTGGCTGAGCGCTTCGAATCGACTGGAAGAATCCACTTTGAAGAGGGCCGAATGCTGCACAGGAAACTAATTTTAGTCAGTTTCGTGCGCACAGCGCAACTTGTTTGACGAAAACTATAAAAATTGTAACAATGCTAAGATGCGGCATGTAATATATCAAACAACTTGGAATGAAATGTCATGAATGAATAAAACGTAAAATTAATGATAGTCGAAAATGGTTCAAAGGTACGTGGTTTAAAGGTCTCATTATGGTCCATTGGATACTTTCAATGCTAAGATTTAGCATGTAATATATCAAACAAATTGGAATGAAGTGTCATGAATGAAATTAACCTAAAATTAATGAAATATAAAATTAAATGGTTCAGTGGTTCAATTGCACGCGTTTTAATGGTACAATTATGATACCAATGAAAACTTTCAATGCTCAGATATGCAATTTAACTCATCAAACATCCTGTAATGACGTGTTATAGGTGAGTATAACGCGAAATTAATGAGAACCGAAGTGAGTTTTCAATCGTAATAATACCATTATGATACCATTGAAAACTTTCAAAGCTAAGATAGGGCATGTAATTACTTATGTCTTACATTATCAATAGTTAATTTGTGTTAGGCCAATTTTTATCAATAGGTAGTAGTTAATCGCTTGCTTCAATAGTACATGCTTCCTTAAAAAAGCTTTAGCAATAGTTTATGAAGAAAGATTAGACCCTTACACAGAGCGCTTGAACAATTAACGCTTATTTTATTTGAATACTGCATTTCCCTTAGAAGTACGCCTTGCCTTAGCTACCAGAGGCTTCCTTAGCAACCTCATCTAACCCTAATCTCGGAAGGCTTTTTTAGAAATGAAATGCTTTCATTTTTATCATCGAATATTTTAAAATCCTATCGGTCCTGGGCATTTCGATTGCCTGACTTGTTCCTGAAGCAATTAAATCTCATTTTCTAATTAAATTTTAATTTAACTTTGTTTTATCTTTATTAATGTTAAGGCTACATTACGAGGGTGAGTCAAATGAAAACCGCAAAATTGTAATTAAAATCCCAATTTCCCCCCACAGTTCTGCAATTCTGCAGATCCATTAAAAATAACTTGCGAATTACAACAATGTGGGGCGAAATTTGGAATTTTAATTACAACAATTTTGCGGTTTTCATTTGACTCACCCTCGAACTATTTCCTAATTTTTCAGTATAATGATAATTTGCGCATAATTTCACCTTCATCGAGATTCAAATAGTGTTAAACAAAGCTGATAAAAAGTGCTAGATTTCATGTGATTCAACTTTTCAAAGTGACTCAATTAATTTCTGGTTAATAATTCGAAATTGGATTCTATTCAAAATTATTAAATGATTCAATTAAAGGTAGGTTTAAAGAATTTTCAGGTAGAACTCGATTTAATGTGCATATCCTTTTCATATATTATTAATTCGTTCTAATTATTTCTGTTAAACACAAATAATTAGATTTTAATGCTGATTCTTCACAGACTAACTGATAATGAATCGTCATGAGCTTTATGAGAATTGAGAACTACGACAGTAAAATGTTCTAGAAATTAGTGCATTTACCAGTAATTTTCTGAGCATTTTTTGCCATCTAGAAAAATATGTTCCCTAGAGCGTATTTTTTCCACATATTCTATATTTTAATTTTACATTAAATATATTTTTTAAATACTAATTAATTTTAAACCTTTATGGGATTATCAATGTTTAATTTAGGTTAATTAATGCGAGATTAGTTTGCTGTGCCTTTATTTTCAATCTTGACGGGGCAACAAACTCATATTCCAAACAACCCTACAAAGCCAATACTGAATGAACGTCATGAAACTCCCACCTGTTATTTTGATGTTTTGAGATTAAGGAGTGGTAGACTTTTTTTAAATTCTTGAAGTTCAGCAAATTTATATTAATTAATCGGACTGAAAGACTTCATTCAAAGCGAGAATTTATCGGAATCTAACCTATGAAACGTATCTACTGTATATAACCCAGGAGATTCCAAATGAAATAAATTTTTACAAGAGGAAAAAATCTTTTACATTAAAAAGAGTAACTTCGGAATTTTTTGTTCTTCTTTCCAAAACTGCTCATAATTGTGTTGTTTTTTTTTTAATTCCGGAATTTCCAGATGTAAAGGGTGCCCCAAAATGAACAGACAATTTGAATTTCCGCCATTTTTTTCAAAGTGTACGTCAATACACCAGAAACTATTGAGGATCTCAATGATGAAATTCGACCCAAAATGGTGAAAAGGGAACCCAACCTACGAACTTTCGTTACAAAAGCGGCGAGCGAGCATCGTCGCTTGCAGCTCATGCTCCCCAGCCCAGGGCTGACGTAAAATGTGTAATAAAAAGTTAATTTCAAATGTTTTTTACTTGTTAAGAAGTTTACTCTCTTCATTTTTCTTAGCATTTTATAATGTATATACAGTCGAACCCACATATAACGAACTCTGTTATAGCGAAAAAGCGGTAATAACGAAGTTAATTGAAATCCCCAACTACAGGTTCATTGAAACTGTACAAATTTTCTACGGTTATAACGAAATCTGATGTAATAAAACTATGTATATAAAGGTATATGTATATAAGGAATCATTTTTGAGCTCTTACACAAATTTTGTTCACATATAGCGAATTTTAAAAAAATCAATTTTTTTGTTGTCTGAATCTGACATTAGGTTATTCACTTGGTAGGAGCAGAGTGTGAGGAATACAGTAGTAGAGAAACAGGAAACACTTTTTATGGGATTACTGCTATTGCCTAGCAATACCCGAAATGTACGTGTATTCGTATGAGAAAGTGTTTAGATTTCGACACCAAAAGATCATAATTAAGTAACAGCTGGGAAGGAGAAAAAGAGACATATTTTGTTTGGTTATTAAAAGCATTGAAAAATCACACAGTTGAGTAGTTGTCTTTGTCGGATATAAAGAAATCCACTTTAAATAAAAATAAATTCGCTATATCTGCTGTACGTTTATAAATAAATAAATTTTTTACGGTTATAACGAACGCAGTTGCAGACATTTAAAAATTCGTTATAAGTGGGTTCGTCTGTAGCTGTTTTTTAGTAGTTCTAACTTATTAAGGTTATGAGTCTTGAATAAAATCTGATTCAATTTTGTTAAAGTATGATTTTCTTCTGCGTTTTTTTCATCTTAGGTTGTTCTTTTTATCTTATGATAAATTGGCCTGACGTTTTTCCTAAATAGAACTTTTCAAAGGATTGAATATGCCACTGTCATAATTGTTTTTCGTTAGATTGTTAGAACATGATTACATTAGAACGTGAAACACATGTATTGAAAACTTATACCTAATATAGCTGATGCTAAGCGAGCCTGGGATCCAAACTCGCGAATATTCGTTCCCAGACCCGACAACATATCTAAGTAGGCCACCCAGGCAGTCATGGTTAGGTTAGGGTTCTTTATAAGGCGTCTACATGTGGAGGTAGTTTTAAAAGCTATATTGATAGCTTAATATGTTGTGTTAAACACATAAAAAAGTAAAATTTTCTTTTCGCTTAATTGTTGCCCATTTAAATCATCAAATCCGTCATCAACAGATTCGCTTCCTAGTCCATGTACAGAGGCTGGACAAAATAAACCATTAAGGAATGACATAACCAAGTACCGAAAGGTTAAACTAAACCATTCGCGGAACTATATTTTTAAACGGCCCTATGTTAACATTGGAAGTTTCTAATGGACCATTATGATACCATTAAACCACGTACCTTTGAAATAATTTCAACTATCATTAATTTTACGTTATATTCATTCATGACACATCATTCCAAGTTGTTTGATATATTACATGCCATATTTTAGCATTGCAGTTTCAATGAACCATAATGGTTCCACTAAAACAGGATGGTTCCACTAAAACAGGATGGTTCCACTAAAACAGGATGGTTCCACTAACCAGTTTCCTTGAAACCAATTTCGATTATCGTTAATTTTACGTTATATTCATTTATGACACATCATTCCAAGTCGTTTGATATATTACATGACATATTTAAGCATTGAAAGTTCCAATGAACCATCACGGTACCACAAAACCAGGTTCCTTGAAACCAATTTGGACTATCGTTAATTTTACGTTATATTCATTCATGACACCTCATTCCAAGTCGTTT
>JAHWFO010095817.1:2332564-2374017 GCA_023313115.1 Rhysida immarginata | reverse complement strand
CATGACACCTCATTCCAAGTCGTTTGATATATTACATGCCATATTTTGGTATTGAAAATTCCAATGAACCATAATGGTTCCACTAAACCAGAATGGTTCCACTAAACCAGGTTCCTCGAAACCAATTTGGACTATCATTAATTTTATGTTATATTCATTCATGACACCTCATTCGAAGTCGTTTGATATATTACATGCCATATTTTAGCATTGAAAGTTCCAATGAACCATCATGGTTCCACTAAACCAGGTTCCTTGAAACCAATTTGGATTATCATGAATTTTACGTTTTAATCATTCATGGCACCTTATTCCAAATCGTTTGATATATTACATGCCATATTTTGGTATTGAAAGTTCCAATGAACCATAATGGTTCCACTAAACCAGAATGGTTCCACTAAACCAGGTTCCTTGAAACCAATTTGGACTATCATTACTTTTACGTGATATTCATTTATGATATATCATCACAATTTGTTTGATATATTACTCAATATTTCTTCCCATTGAAAATTGCTGGGCGGGAAAATAGAGGTACCATTTGTGCACGTGCCAATGAACCGATTTAGATAATATTTGTAACTGGTTCGTGCCATGAACCATATTCATCGACTGACGAAAACAGATTTTGAAAATCTTTCATAACTTCGGAGGAGTTTGAGTTACAGACAGACAGACAGACGGACAGACACGTTTCCCCACACTGATAGCATAAAGCACCTTTCGGTACTTAATAATATGAAAACCTATGATTTTAGACATTTTGTCGAATATCTAGAAATTTTACTTGAGCAGTAAAACTTCACTAAGTTCTCTCACCAACTATAGATGAAATTATCAACACATAAAGTTGTATAAAAGAACCAGCTTGGAAAGTCTTATACGTTACGAGGTTCTTGAATATGAAGGCGTAAGCAATGCTTAGTATAAGAGCTACACAGCATAGTAGCTTTGTAAAGTTACTACATTGGCATAAAGTCTAAATCTAAAATAAAAAAAAAAAACGGAAGGCAACTATCACGGCAACAGAGTATTTCATATAGAAATATATATCATGAATTTGGTAAAATGTAGTTGTTTTTTTTAATTCGTCGACACTAAAATCTAGATTAAGGGTTAGGATTTTCATTCAGAGCAGCTCTTGTAAAGGGCGTCGGAGACAGTTTCAAAAAGATTACAAAGGGTGCGAAGCAGCACGTGCTCAAAGAATGGTAAATTGCCGAGATAAATGCCAGGGGAAATGCATTCAATATGAGGGGCAATACTTCGCAAAGGAACACAGATCTAATGTTATACAGGGTGTCCCATTTAACCTGATATATCAAAATAACTCGAAAAATACGCATTTGATATTTTTAAAAAAGCTAGCCACAGACTACCTGTGGTTGGGGGGGGGGGGGGGGCGACTGAAATTTCAAAAGGGAACCCCCATTGCAGATTCGGATTCTATGTTAACAAATACACAAGTTTTGTCTGAATATTTTTTTGATTCGTGATAGATGGCGCTGTAATCGTACACAATAAGATTTTTCATAATTAATGTCTTGGTGGCATCTCTCTATGGTCCGTTGCCATAGTACTTCAGAGATGATCCGATAATTATCAGACACTTACCTCTATAAGGTGTATCTAAACCCCTGTCACAAGCTTCTGGTGGTGATTCCCCACAGCGAGATAGAAATAAAAGTTCATATAAACATGATTCGGATAACGAATCGTTTCTGAGATTTCCGCAGTTAAAAGTGAAAGTTTCAGCAGCTAGTTTTTAATCTGTGGATGGTAGGTGACATGCGGAGAAGCTACAACAAATGTTCAAAATGACGACCGTGGTATGCAGATGACTTACGCGGCATTTTAATAACCTCACCTGCATCTACCACAACCGTTCGGGGGTGTTTTTTTCTGATTATACCGAGGGGGGGGGGGGGCCGGATAACGAACCGTTTACTACAGTACTCTGAATGGTTGTTTAGGTACACTTGAGGTTATTAGCAGGGGCACCTGTTAATAACAAATAAATGAGACGTTATTCCAAGAATTTGTTGTAGCTTCTCTGCATGTCACCTGCCATTCACCTCCGCCTGAGAAAAACCAGTTGCTGAAAGTTCAATTTTAACTGCGGAAATCTCATAAACGGTTCATTATCCGAACCATGTTTATATGAACTTTTGTTTTCATCTCGCTGTGGGGAATCAACACTAGAAGTTTGTGACAGGGGTTTAGATACACCCTGTATAATTAGAAGAGGTGCTTAATCAATTTTTGAAGTGTTCCATGTCACGATCATTCTCTTTTAACTTTGCATCATACATTATGTAACCCTGCAAGAAAAAATTGAAATGATTTTTATTTATGGCGATTATAGGAGAAATTTCGACGATGCAGTCAATTTGTATGCTGAACCTTTTCTCGAAAGAGTACGATCGCGTTCTTCTAGTGTTAGAGTTGTTAAACAGTTTCCTACTGACGGAAATGTACAGCCGAAAAAAAAACGCGTGCAGCTACTATTTCTGGAGAAAATCATCAAATAGCAGTACTAGCTGCAGTGGCTCATAATCCATACGCGAGCGTCCGAGAAATATCGCACCAATCAGGAATTTCTCGGATGAGTGTTTGGAGAATGTGAAGTTACCTAAATTTCATCCGTATCATGTATTCCTTAGGAAATAAATGGCGATGATTTTCAAAACCGACTAATGTTTTGTCAATGGGCAGTTGAGCAAATACAAATGAGCGAGAACTTTTTTGCTCGTGTACTATTCTCTGATGAATCAACATTTATGAACCACGGTGAGGTTAACCGACATAACATGCATTATTGAAGTGTAGAAAACCCATATTGGGTTCGTGAAGTTGGGTTCCTTGGTCGGTGAATGGTAACAATTACCGAAACATTTTTGAAGACAACTACCACAATTGCTTGATGACCTGAGCTTAGAACTGCAACAGAACGTGTGGTATCAACATGACGGTTACATGATGCGTATTTTTCGAGTTATTTTGATTTGTCGGGTTAAATGGGACACATTGTATATTGAATATTTCCCGAGAAGTTCTGTAAATTAAGTCTCAATTTTTCATTATTTGCCCTCGTATTATTGTTGGGAGAGGCTCAGTGGAAAAAAGCTATTAAGAGCAGTTCTCGTAGTGAAATAGTTTTTGAGATACTAAAGATTCAAAATCATGAAATGAAAACTGTTTTTGCGTCAAAAACCAGAAGCCTCATCTTTCTCATAGTTCCGTTTTTCAGCACTTTTTTCAAAAGTAGAACACTCTTTGTAAAAAACGATCCCAATTATTAATTTCAAATTTTCTGTGATGAAATGAAAATTGCAAGAAAGGAATACTTAAAAACCCTAGCCTAGGCGTTTAAAATAATTATATGTTTAATTAACATGAATTTCTTGAATATCGCCGAAATGATTACACATTAAATGCTTATAAAAGCCTGCAAAGTTTTATAATTTTCGGCATTTGAAAAGTGAGTACCTAGGTGGTTGTAAAAAAATTAACACCTCTCGCACAAATGTTTTTTTTTTGGCACGAACGTCGACATACAAATAATGATGTTTGACGCCTGCAAATAATTTGACTTATGAAGTTTTAGCCTATTTTCTCGTCTTTATATTCTTCACACAAACATGCATATACGAGATTATTCTGTAAACATTTGACAAACTTTGCGAACTTGAACCTATAAGTATTTTAAGTATCTTTTTAATGAACTATCTGTTAATTTAAGTTTTTATTTAAATTTCAGTGTAGACTCACAAATTCATTAAAACATTTTTTGTTTCTTTTCTTTTAGATGATGTTATTACGAATACTTCTTATTGTGCTGGGTTTTACGTGTGTTGTCCTTGTGGATGGAAAGCGGCAAACAAAAGGGCGAAATTCTAATAGCGCTGACTCAGACGAGTCTGTACCTCCTTTGTCTGTCTTCATTCCCCCGTTACAACTCTTCAGCATTATGTCATCGAATGATAGCAAATCAGGCAACGATACAGAATCGAGAAGTCATCTTATTCTTGAGCCTCTTTTGGCAATGCTGAATGAAGAAGAGGTTCAAATGTTAACCTCAATTTTTCCAAATTTATTTTCTCAAGGAAATATTATAGATCTAGGTGAGAAAGATCAGTTAATAGGGCGAAGATCAACCAAGAATGAAAGTACAAGCGAAACGACAACACAATCTCCAATGGGTATTCTGACAATGTCGCCTTTAGTAGAATCAGAATCTGAAGACCAAGTAAAAAGTAATGGAGGGACTGAAGATCCATTGTTATCTTGGCTGTTCAAAGGAAGAAGTGAGCCGGAATCGTCCACACCGCCAGCATTTCGACCTCTTGTAGGAGTCACCGATGATATGTTGATGATTATGCTCTCCAAATTAATGCAAAACATAACAACTTCTACCCCTTCTACAACAACAGTTCTCCCTGAGTTTGCGGGACCTGTCGGGATTGGGGATGATTTGTTATCAATGCTATTGAAGACGTTACACACAAAAGCTCAGGAGACAACAACACCGGCATTCGATGATAGTATCATTTTTAATTTGACGCGTCCAACGACCACAACTTCAACGACAACAGAAGGGCCTTATTTCACTACTGACGAACCTTTCGAATTTCTTTCGCCCACTGTGAGCAGCAGCAGCAAAACTATTTGGCCAGAACGGGTTAAACCAGGTGGAGGCATCAGCGACGAGGCTCTAATGCAAATAATTCAGGATGTAAAAAATATTACAAGAAACAGTTCGAGGGAGTCAGTCGGAGCAAGCGGGACAACAGCAAGAGCCTCCGAGATAGATGCTGACGCCGTCGCTCAAATCATCCACGATGTGAAAGCTTTGCAGGCCACCACATCTGAACTGAACTACCTCTTATCGACGACCGACGGCCGAGTGCTAGACGCCATCGAAACTCCAAAGAACAAAACGAAGACTAGCAACAACAAGAAAAAAAAACCCGGTAGAGGAGGTAAAGGTTCAAACACAAAGAACAAGGGCTCAACGTCTAAGGGAGGAACGAAGAACAATTCTACGAGGAAGGCCAAGCGACAACGCAATCGTACTACCACGCGACGGCCCAGTCTATGGGAGAGAATCGTGCGGGCGGCAGCCAATGCTTTCTTCGGCGAAACTCAAACCAAACCCGGATTATTCCAAGCAGAAGATATTATCGACCTCATAAGCAGTCTCAAATAAATTATAAAAAAAAATAGGAAATAAAAAATAAAAGACTTTTAGTGGTAATTTGACTGAATACTTTGCTGTAAAATTAAAACAGCGATGATAAAGTGGCAGAATTTTATAAAAAGGATTTCAGTTTCGCAGTTTAAGAGATAACTCGACTTGTGTTTTTAGTGATTAAAATGACATGATTTTAATTTTTTCTTAGTTTTTCAACTAACTTTTAAAATTCAATTTTTGTTTTTAAGAAAGTTGTAATGAATCCTAATTATTTATTGGGTTAAAAACAAACTGTTCTAACCCAATATATAAGTAGAAGTGTCAGGTATAAATTAAGTATTCTTTAAAATCAGGTTTCTCAAAACTATTAAAAATTTTATTATTTAACATTTTTGGTTGACGAAAGCCTAAAGCCTTTTGCAAAGCTTAAAAAATGAATGTTTGGAGACTCCTGCTTTAAGAAAGTCCGATCTTTAATATTTTTGTGGCCGCCATATATGTATTCTCCGCATTACTGGAGAATTGCAGAAGTTTTGCATCATTTTATTTAATGAAAAACTCGAATGTCGGTCAACAAAAAAGTCAGGAAATTTTTCACGTTAAAATGGCATACGTGAATAATTTTAAAGAGAATGGCATATGCTCAGAAATACGTCTTAAAGGAACCAAAAAAAAGCCCAATCTTTACTGTTATAATTACATTGATAGCACGATCTATAGATATTCATGGTCATCGAGCTTCGGCCATTTTCCATTGTTTCGAGAAGCTAAGGAAAACAGATCGCGCCAGGTGCCGCCTAGATCGCACTATTCCGACAGCAACCAGCGATAGTGATTTTCATTGAAACTGAATACGAAAGTATAGTTTCTTTCTGCCGATAGGGTGGCGCTGCAGGCGCAGTTGGGCAGATTGTACATGCAGCGCCACTTTTCAATAGAGTTCCCGCCCTATCGGGAGCTAGAAACTTTAGCTTCATTTTAACAATGGAGCTCCATGACCATGACCGTGATTGATAGTAACAAAGGCAACAACCGAAAATGTGTAAAATAAATTTGCAGAGTGTACTTACAATGAAATGACAAACATTTTAGACTAAATTTCGTAATTTCTTTGCATTCAGGTTTTCTAAATGAATTTACATTTAGTAGTTGTTAATAAATAGCTCGTGTATAAACGAGTAAAACTTAAATATGTAAGATTGATTGATCCTAATTAATAATCTAAGACACTCTCAGTTTTTAATATGTTGAAATTCAGAATCTATATTTCAATTTTCAAGTTTTTCAATGCGTCACTTACTTGATGTAAGTTTACTCTAAGTGCTTTATAATCCTAATATATGTGTTCCGACGAGAATACAATTAAGAAAGCAAAAGAATCTTTGATAAATCTTTCAAAACCTGTTTTCTTCCTTAATTAATACTTTTATTCCGTACCGGTATCCTTTTTATTCAATTTCCCCACGGTCTATGCATCAGGATATCTCTTAATAGCTTCTTTAAGTAGTACGTTTTAAGAAGCTTAGCGATAACACATGTGTCTTGAGATCAAGTTATAACAATACTAGACTGCCGTAACATAAACTAGCTCAATTTAGAGTTCAAGCCGTCCAATTATATAAAAACCGACAGTCGTTTATTGAATAGTAAATACAGGAGCAACAAAAAACCCGTCCTTCTGTGGGTACTTACAAATGAGAGAAGAAAGGAACAAAAGAGAAATCCACAACCCATAATAATTTTAATAATAACTATTGTGGAATGTGAATTTCTGTTTTGTTTCTTTCTTCTCTCAATTCTTGATTAATTCAGATCAACGAATACTCCATTTCTTCGAGGTAAAACTATTAAAATAAAGCAAGAGAGTGAGCGATAGATAACTGCCGATGAATGATGGCAGACATTTAAGACAAGGACCATTTAAAAATATTTTATGAATTTTATTAAGAAATAACTATCGTGTATGAATTTTATTACAATGAAATCCAAAGTGCATTAATGCGCTGTAATTGATAAACAGCGCTTCATCGCTATAACAACCTTAAAATTCGCGTACCGGCGAATGAGCCGAAATAGCGTATTATCTGAGTGCTTAGGATAGAAATATCTGTTTTCGATTTTGATAATGTTAATATAGGAATTGAAATATACAACACTGCCATTGCTTTCAGTTACTATTATAAAGAAATTTATCCGTCTCAAATATGCTTAAACCTAAACGAAGTGGCTTCCAGGGATAACTTCCAAAGCCTAAAATTAATGGTAACTGTTTAATAATAAATGATATTATAACTGGAGATAAGCCGATAGAAAAATCTTTACGGCAACTGTTTTTTTTTAATTGTTGTTTTAAAATGTTACTTTTGTTTTGGAAAAACAGTCTCAGTTGTAAAGGAATAAGCGAATGCGATGAAGCAACTCAGATATGATGGCGAAACTCTATTTTGCTACTTAGAGATTTAGAAGATATGAAATGTGTGCATTAGATATTAGAACAACTTCAAATTTAAATAATACTTGATCTAAATTAAGAAGGATTATAAAGTCTCTCTTCTTTCTTATTAAATACGAATAACGCGAACGATTCATAGAATATTAAACACAAGATCTTATATTGCTACTCTCTTCTACTTTTTCTTCTTATATTTTATTACATATTTAAAAAAACCCTATTGCTTAATTTAAATCTCCCAAAAAATTTCCATACAAAATATAGCCTGTCGTATTTTGTTTTTTGTGCTTTATACGTTCCGGCATTGAATTACAAATTACGTACTTTCCAAATGCAAATTGGCTCATTTCTAATTTACTTGTTTCTTTTTTCTCTTCCGTTTTAGATAGTAAAGCAATTCAAAAAATAATATTAAATAAATAAAGTTTTTCAACTTTAACAAAAGAAAAAAAAGAAACTAAAATAATAAAAAAGCACAAAATTCTTAAGAAGATATATTATTCTGATAATATCATTAAGATGTATTGTTATTGAGATTAGTTTTTGCAAACTGTTGTAATAAATATCTCATATGAATGCAATTTTTTAAAATAAAAATGACATGAGTTTTTATAAAGTTGAATACTCTTCAATAATAGCATCTGCTTAGATTTGTCTTTGAAAAAATAATATAAGTCTATCCACTGAGTGGATGAAAAAAAAATGTAAATGTTCTATTTTTCTTGAATATATTTTATAAAGAGTTCTTTCGTGTCTCATGCTTACTTAGGTTGGTTGTTAGAACAAAATTTTGAACTATAATATATTACATCGATTCGAAGACATATTGTTTTCTTTAATCAAAGATAGATTTAACTGAGGAGTTACCAATTTTAACTAAACCACCCCTATGAAAGCATTTCACCATACAGATCTCTTTATTGATGAAAATGGAAGCAGGCTTACTTCCAATCATTTTTAACTGTAAATAAATTTTATACTTTTTTATTTCATTTTACACAGTATTTTTATGTAATTTTATAACTTAGAAAATATGGTTGCCCTCCATTTTTAACCTGCGCAAAACTTCAGAAAAAAATTGTTAGAATAATATTAATTAATTCACTAAAAACGATTCAAAATGTATATTTTTTTATATAAAAACAGACAGATTCTCTAAAATCAAATTTTACAAAAAAAAATCCAACCAACCTGTTATTTCCATAAAGAATGGCGATGTTTGATTGCTATTTTTATTAATTTAAATTTTAACGATCTCAAAATTTTCCACAAACCAGATTGTAAATCAATATATGTGTTCTGTTTTAAAAGAGTTATTATTTTTTTTGTACAGTGTTTATTTTATACGGCTAATACTGTTGCCATGTGTTGTTATTTTTATTCTCTCTATAAAAATTTGCACGTACATTAACTCTTTGTATTGTTTGTAATATCTGCTCAAGCAATAATGAAAAATAAAAAAATATATTCTGTCTGAATTTGATGTTCGTTTAGTTTTTTCTAGCAAAAAAAAAAAAAAAATTACACTGAAGAATCATCTCAACAAGCAATAGCAATAACAAATTGAGGTTAAGAAGGTTAAGGAACCCCCGTGACGTCATTCGACATACTTTTGACCACATGTCTAGTCCGTTGGCGAAATGTAAATCGGATTTAAATGCATTTCCATAATTGACATTAATTTGAATGGAATTTGCTAAAATACTTTTTTCATGCAATTTACTTAAATCATCCAAAATCATTTGCTTTAATAATATTTAATTAAAATGCCTCTATAATATTCAGAAAGTTTTATAAGATATTATTTTCATATGTGTACTGAATATAAACTTCATATAAATCGAAGTTGGATAACTGAAATTAATCTTCGTAAATTTACGAACCCCAAATCATGTGAATAATAGATTAGTTATTAATGATTATGTGATAAATATTTTAGCAATATACGGTTCAGAACATCGAACAAAGAATACCAACCAAAACGCGATATTATTTCCGTTCTAATCGAAGAAAATTCACGCCAAATAGGTATTTGCTAATTTCCTTGAACTTTACTTTCCAGTAAAGGTGGTTTTATCATGAGTTACTTAAAAACATTACAATTGTTTTAACGTTAACTCCTTTTTGCTCAAAATAATAATGAACAATGGATATAGAAGTTTTATAAACGAATGAGTCAGATGGAAAATTTTTAATATTGTAGACACACGAAGAATACAATGACGTCATAGATAATACAAAGCCCTCCAAGAGTGCTGTTGAAAATAATTGAGTTAGTCGTGCCACGATCGTGAAATAGTGTTTTTCTCTGTGAAAAGCGTAACGAATGAATAAAATCTTGCAAACATTCCAAAACGGACTTATAAGCTGTGGGAAAAAAAAACAAAAAAAAAAAAAACAGTGACTATTAAAATTCATGATGAAGACAATGAAAATTGGATTGTTGCTCAGACCACGATGGTCAGGTGACTGTTTCAGTGGCCAGGCCTGTCGTTTTCGTTGGTCTCGGTACAATATTATAGTGTTACATGATGAATTGAGTAATCGTGCCTCGACAAAGCGTTCTTCACATTTGTATGCCCACGATAACAGTGTTTAAAAGGAAAGTAACATTTTATTTATTCTTGACTCGTTTTTTATATGATATGCCATATCTTAATGTTCTTAACAGTCACAGCGCAATTGACGGAAGGGGTCCACGAAAAAACCTGAAAAGTTGATACAGTTGGCCTAACATCTTGGTGATTATATTGCTGAAAACAGAATTTGAAAGGGTTAATCCGTTTTCAAGTTATCATGCAAACGGCGGACGGACGGATGGATAAACGTACAAACCAAGAGTGCATTCTTATACGTAGATTTTAGCTAAAGTTCCTAATGAAATCTTAACAAAAACTAAGAAAAAACTGTGAAATAGAACAACCAAAAAGGGAGGAAATCTCTAATCCACAAGGAGATTTGAAATACCGGATACGTATTTCGGCTACTAGCATCTTCAGTGATGAGAGACAAAAGTCTCAATTGTCATTAAAAGATTGCATTTAAAAGTGGGAATACTTTGAAAGCGTTCTTAGGAAATCCTAAAGATGCCATCTCACTTCTGGAAAACTCGGGTGTCACGGAAATCGGTTCCTCAAAGGATTTCCGGCGACACTGCCTGTGTTTACCGCTCACGTATATTCACCCGTTCGAAGGCGGGGGAGGAGCGGGGCAGACAGTGTCGTCACAACCAACACCACGCAAGAACCAATGGAGATCAGAGGAGATTCCGTGACGTCAAGCCCAAGCTTTCTTGGCGGGAAGATTCGTCGGTGGTGGGGAGAGAGAGTACGACTTCAAAGGGAAAGCACCTAAGGTTTCCCCGACCGGCACGAGAACGGAGAGAACTCCTTGCTGTCGACCGTCAGAATGGAAAGCCCCGAGACCCGCCGCCCGATAATGGAGACGATGTGGCGAGCCGTGTTCATGCTTGCCCGAGACGTGATGCGCTCAGCAGGGAAGCTCCGCAAGGGAAGTTTCTACGGGAGAGCGACTCCATAGGCGTGTGCGAGGCAGCGTGCCGGAGTTCTGAAAACGGAACAAAAAGGTTGGTGATATATCAAGCACTTACGGTGTCCACAACGGTTGCTCTAAGTTGCTTTGCTCTAATGTGCAAGAATCCGTGCGAGTGGTCTTCGACATTCATGGATTTACATAGAAGAGTGAGCGAAGGGCGTGGAATGGTTAAAGGCTTCTTTCCCGCCGGGTTAAGTGCTTATCTATCGACCCTATATGGTTTCGCATACCTCTCCGACTAAGAAAAAAGAGAGTTTTTTATGGGTCGTAGCCGGCATTGAAGAAAAGTAAATTTATTGTTAAGGGTTCGGTCCTTTGTTGGACGTTTGGTTTTTAAGAGGAAGTGTTGATTTTATTTAGTGTTGGAGATTTCACATTAAAACCCAATGTTTTGCATTATTTCCTCTCTAGTATAGAAACCGAACTTTCAGACGAACCTTCTTTTTGACAAAATGTTTGCTAACTGCGTAAATGTGTACTACTCCATGTGCTTGCAAATTTATTCACGTAGCTATTTAAGTAGTCTAATTTTTCCAGGCGTACTGTAGTGTTTAAAGTATGTATCCTAGGCAATATTAAGGAGGAAGCTTGGTTTATTTAGCGTTATTCTTATACGTGAACTTCTTTGTATTTGTCAGCTTAGCGTTGAATCTACGCATCAGTCTTTTACAGAGTTTTGACTTATTTAAATGTGTGGACTTGGACTAATTCAGAATTTATGGACTTGGACATTAATGTTTATTTATTGTGATATCCTGTTTCGTGATTTACTTATCATATCCGGAAAAGTTGAACTTTAACGCTTGTAGTCAAGCGTAATTGTAATGAGAGACCATGTCAAGTGCTATGCATGCATTTTATGACTTTCTAAGGAAATTGACAAATTGTTATTAGTATTCAGTGTTATTTAATAGTTAAGTAATTTAAGACTTTTAGACTAGGTTTAATTATGTACTAGTCGTAATCTGTGCTTCGGAACTTTATATCTGTAATTGATATTCTCTGTTTGTCTTTAGTTAATTACTTGAGTAATAATTAATTTGAACTCATGTTTCACTTTCCGTGTTAATTAAGCTTTCCGGAAGTGTTAGAATTTAGCGCCGTAAATAGGCGTAATTGCATTTGGGGAGGCCATATTAGATGCCGTAGATGAATTGTATTGCCCTTTAAGTATATTGGCATTTATTATTAACTTGCTTAACTATTTGTTGGATTAAGTAATTTAAGACAGTTGGCTAGGTTTAGTTATACTCTAGTCGTAATATTTCTGTAGAAGCTTATATCTGTATTTGATATTCTCTTGTTGCCTTCGCTTATTTAATTGAACAAGTTTGCTTGTCTGAATTTTTCAGATCATTGTTTTAGTTTATGTGTAAATCCGTTAGTGCCTTAATTCGACTTGTGATTGTATGAAATAATTTACAAGCAACTAATTGGATTTTGAAAGATTGATTTCTGTTGTGTTAACCAGAATGTAATACACTAGATTTGTAACGGTTGTGATAAGTTATAGTTTGTTTCCCAATCTTTAACTTAGTTTACATTCCCCAGTTTTGCATTTTTGGGTTAGTATTCATTCATAATTAAGGAGCTGGAGAGTTAGCTCTTTATTTTTATTTAATAAGATAACTATTCATTGTTATATTTTTGCTTAGTGTTCATTGCATTACTCTTTATTAAACTTGATTTTATTTTTAAACCTTACCCTGATAACGTGTTTCATCTTTAATTTCCACTGCGTACATTCAACTCTGTATTTACACGTTACATCGGGAATCTATCTATTTCAATGTGATTTTTATGAGAAAAACTATGTTGGTCAGAGCTCCAGAAATATTATTAAAAGGTGAGAAGAGAATTTAGCTAATGTATAATATGTCAGGCCAGACATCGTCAAACATATTTTGGACACTGGTCATGGTATTAGTTCAGACAATTTTAAGTTACTTAGCTTTGTCAATTCAAGAAATCAATTAGACAGTTTTGAGAGTATAGACATCGATAAAAGGGATTCTAAAAAGTTAATAATTATGGAAAAGGGCCGATTTCAAACTCTGTTCTGTTTGAAAAATTTAATCCATTTTCAAGTTAGCGTGCAAACGGCGGACGGACGGCCGTATAAACGTTCAAACCAAGCGTGCATTTTTATAAGTAGCTTTTTGCTATAGGAACGCAAAATTCTTTCAGTAGCAGACGACGAGAAAATTCCCACAAAAATATAGAGCTTCAATTCGGATGAAATATAAGATATGAAAAAACTACGAACGATTTGTAAGCTATAAAATAAAAATGGGATATGTAAAAAAACCTGAAACACATCGGTCATATTTGTATAGTGCGCAACAATTAATTCCAGCTAATTTACATTTATGCTTTCTTCATTAATCTTCAATCGAGGCCAACGAGAGACAGGCCAGGGCACTCAAAAGTCATCTGATTATCGGGGTCCGGTTAACAATCCATCCTTCATTGTTTCCAACAAACGAAAAAATACTGATTGTTAAAATCCAAGGTGGCGACAATGAAGGATGAATTGTTGCCTGGAACCCGATTATCATGTAACTTTTGTGTGCCCTGGCCTGTCTCTTGTTGGCCTCGTCTTCAATCCGTAGCCCACGAGATAGACAGGTCCTGGCGCGGAAAAGTCACCTAATCATCTTAGTCCGAATAACAATGTAACCTTCATTTTTTCCATCTTGGATTTTAACAATCAGTAATTTTTCGTTTGTTAGAAACAATGAAGGTTACATTGTTATTCGGACTAAGGTGACTTTTCCGCGCCAGGGCCTGTCTATCCATAGCCTGCGAAAAAGAGAGGCCCCGGCGCAGAAGGTAGGCTGACCAACAATCCAACCTTCATTGTTTTCAACAAACAAAAAAATACAGATTGTTAAAATCCAAGATGGAAACAATGAAAGTTACATTGTTGTTCATCCTACGATGGTCAGGCGACTTTTCCGCGCCGGGGCAATGCCAACACCTCCTAGAAAGAAAGCCTGTGCACTGAAAATTCATACATTGTTACATGATCATAAGAAGTCATAATTTAAGGCTTATTATTGGTAGAAATACGATTAACAATGCCTTTTTATGAAGACGTAACAATGTATGAATTTTCAGTGCACAGGCTTTCTTTTTAGGAGGTGCTGACAATGCCTCCTATAAAGAAAGCCTCGGCACTGACACGTCATACATTGCTACATTATCATAAGTCGACCGAGGCCTACGAGATAACAAGGCCTGGAAACGGAAAAGTCACCTGACCATCGGGGGTCTAGCAACAATCCAACCTTCATTGTTTCCATCTTGGATGTTAACAATCAATGTTTTTCCGTTTGTTGGAAACAATGAAGGTTGGATTGTTGCTAGACCCCCGATGATCAGATGACTTTTTCGCTTCCAGGCCTTGTTATCTCGCTGGCCTCGAAGTCGACCCGTAGCAACACCACCTAAAGATAAGGCCTGGGCGCTGAAACGTCATTATATTGTTACATCACCTCAGTAGGGAACGTAGCCACCACCTCTACTGAAAGCCTGAGCGCGGAAACGTCATGGATTGTTACATCATGATACGAAGTCATAATTTAGGGCTTATTATTGGTAGAAATGCGATTAAAGAAGACTTTTTATGATGATGTAACAATGTATGAAATTTTCGCGCTCAGGCTTTGAGTAGAGGTAGTGTTGACGTAGCCCAAGAGAAAGACAGGCCCTAAAAAACAAAGCCTGATTACTGCGTCATCATACCAGGCTGACAATCCAATCTTCATTGTTTATAACAAACGAAAAAACGCTTATTGTAATCAGTGTTTTTTCGTTTGTTGAAACAATGAAAGTTGGATTGTCAGCCCTCGTTTGATGACGCATTCAGTAAGCAATGAGCAGGCCTTGTTTTTTAGGTGGCGTTGCCCTGGCGCGGAACAGTCACCTGATCATCTTAGTCCGAGTAACAATGTAACCTTCATTGTTTCCAACAAATGAAAAATCGCTGATTTTTAAAATCCAAGATGGAAACAATGAAGGTTACATTGTTACTCGGACTAAGACGGTCAGGTGACTTTTCCGCGCCAGGGCCTGTCTTTCACGTGGGATTGTTGGAAACAATGAAGGTTGGATTGTTGCTAGCACCCCGATGGTCAGGTGATTTTCCGCTTCCAGGCTTTGTTATCTCGTTGGCCTCGAGCCTGGGCGCTGAAACGTCATTAGATTGTTATATCATCTCAGTAGGTAATTGTTAACCGTATTTCCACCAATAATAAGCTCTGAATTTTCCCTACTGAGGTGATGTAACAATGTAATGAAATTTCAGCGCCCAGGCCTTGTCTTTATACTCTGTCCAACGAAAGAAAAACTGGGCGTGTCTAATTAAATTTCCAATTTCTATTGTTAGACATTGTTGCTAAGTAAAATTAACAATGTTTAACAATTGAAATTGGAAATTTAACTGGATACGCCCAGTTTTTCTTTCGTTGAACAGAGTATAGGTGGTGTTGCCCGTAGCCCACGAGAAAGACAGGCCCTGGCCAACACCTCCTAGACAGAAGGCCTGCGCACAGGAACGTCATACATTGTTACATCATCATCAAACGGCCAAATTTAGGGCTTATTATTGGTAGAAATACGATTAACAATAGCCGCTTTAGTGTGATGTAACAATGTATGTCGTTTCTGTGCGCAGGCCTTCTGTCTAGGTGGTGTTATCTTTTTGGTTATCATTTAAGCATTGTTGATGGTGGCTTGGAGGATATATGCCTTATGATCTCATTGTTGACACTGGCTTGAAACACATACCTATTGAGGCAGACCATTTTTGATTTTTTGGTTTAAAAAATAGAAATAATTATTAAGAAACTTTGATCTTTTTCACACAATAAGTGTTAGATTTCAATCAGAACAATTTTTACTTTCATTTCTTATCTTAGGAACTTGACTGACTCTTTCTCGCCCATTTTTTCAAAATCTTTCAAGGGGAAGGGTGTGACTAAAAATTGTTTTTAGACTAATGTGGTGTTGCTCTACAGGGTAGCAATCGGAAATTTTTCTCTATCTTTAATAGTTTTCGAGTTAGTGTAACGTGGAAGCGTGTAAAGATAATTAGTTAAGCAGATCAGGTGTGTTGAAATTTAAGATAATAAAGTATAGTTTATTAACAAACTGAATTATATAAAAGAAAGTCAATGAATTTCTTCTTTATAACAATATAACACAGCTGTCCTGGCTGCGCAAAACAACTTGCAGAATTAACAGGTAAGTTCTCAATATTAAAAATTAAATCCAATTATGATCATTAAACTTAAATAATTCTTTACTGAATAGTAACATAAAATTTGGATTATTAATACAGCAACCAAATGGATGGTTTGACGAAGGTAACTCTCGCTCCTCCGTTTCACAGTTAATTCAGGAAACTACGCAGATTGCTTCTCCAGCGGGATACTCTTCTTCCACAAGCGACGTTTGAAGTCCCCTTGAAGGCTGCTACTCCGCTAGCCAGTACGGAATATCCAAAGATAGAAAATCCAAAGGAAAAATAAATTAGCAATTAGTCTATGATGCAAACCGTTAATTATAAATACAGGCGAAAAATTATCACGCCTTAAGACTTGAAAAGTGCAAATAAACAATAAATTATTCCGATAAATCTGCTCTCGCTAATGCACTCCTTTCTCTGAGATATTTAATGCCCTTCAATATGCAATCTGGGCTTTAAGAATCATTCACACAAATTAATAGCCAAATAGTGATTAAACTGAATTAAGCAGCATTATTTCTTATCAATTAGTTATTGGTACTAAAACGCCCTTCAATATGCAATACGGGCTCGTTTGTCAATCCAATTCTAATAATGGCATATTCCTATTTCGCTCATTACTGAATAAAGGCTAGACAAATGCCTCCAACAGCGCAATAGCTGTATAAATATTTCTCTTTATTTATTATTTCGGAGCATACTGAAGCACACCAGTTTTATTAGCTAAAAGCCCACTGATTGACTTATCCTCACTGCAAGACCGAATCGGAAGATCTAAATCTGGTGCCTCAAATAAAGGGACCGTATGATGATAACAATCACCAAAATGACAGGGAGAATCCCAATGATGAAATTCAACTTCCCAGCAGTCCTAAAATAAGAAAGTTACCAAAAAATGGAACCCCAATCCTTGGGGAAGAGCGGGAAAACCAAAAAACCAAAACGTTAATTCTGAAATTAATCTTACAGAATTGGTCATCCCTGAAACGATCGAAGAATCAAAAATTCCGCCCAAGCTGAAAAATGGGAAGAGGCCATGAAGAAGGAAATTAAAGCTCTATTAATGATCTTCCGTTTATTTTTCCTTTTGTTAAATTAATTCTTTATGCAGATGATCTTACTTTTTTATTTTCGAACTTTAATGTTAATAATCTTTTGTCAGATCTTAATACCAATTTAGAAAAATTAAAACATTGGAATGATATTAATTTCTTATCCGTAAATACTGATAAATCAAAATTAATGTTCTTTTATCAAAAAAATAAACAAAGAATTCCAGTAGCCCCGCCAGTATACTATGAGAATCAATTAATTGCGACAACACCCATTTGGGTGCATTTCAGTGAAAATCATGAACGTTTGCCAAAAGTGTGCACGAAACTGTAAATCCACCCATTTGGGTGCATTTCGGTGAAAATCATGAACGTTTGCGAAAAGTGTGCACGAAACTGTAAATCCACCCATTTGGGTGACTTTCGGTAAAAATCATGAACGTTTGCCAAGAGTGTGCACGAAAGTGTAAATCGATTTACAGTTTCGTGCACACTTTTGGCAAACGTTCATGATTTTCACCGAATGTCACCCAAATGGGTGGATTTACAGTTTCGCGCACAGTTTTGCCAAACGTTCATGATTTTCACTGAAAGTCACTGCAACCAAATGTGACAAAAAAGACCAATTTTATGGAGTTCTCCTAGTCTGTTTTTGGAAATGTGCAAATTGCCAAGCTCTGTGCCCGTGATCTTGGCGTAATCGTTGATAGCACACTTTCCTATAATTAGGAAATTACTTTAAAGAGTCAAAAGATAAATCCACCCAAATAATTACTACAGCTATAATGCATTTCTCATTGTTCCTTGAGAAATTTATTCAATGGCTCGAAGAGATGAAAGTCACAAGGGTACAAATTAGGGCTGTAGGGAGAATGTTTAAGAATTTCCGATTTCCTTATGGCTATTGCATCCATAACTACTTTGGTGATGTGCGAGTCTGCACTGTCGTGGAGAATGATCACCCCTGAAAACAGTATGCCGGGTTGCTTGTTTTTGATAGCCTTACAGAGATTATCCAGCATCTGGGCATACCGCTAAGCATTGATCTTGACTTTCGGGGTCCTTAAATTTCTGTAAGAGGGCCCTATGTGTATTTGTGTAGTTTCGTCGTCATCAGCAGCCAAAACGTTGTCTTCTGTACCTGAAAAGTTCATACCCTGAAAGGGGATCGTCGACACCCACTTTCAATATAAAGGGATAGCGAGACCTTTCCCCCTCCTTTAAATGTTAAAAAACAATATCTTCGTGCGCTGCTGTCCTCTTCGAGTCTGCGATTTTTATTTTCCAGAAAAAAACTTCGTTATATGGACTTGCCGTTATAAATTTGGCATTATGTACAGTTCCGTTATATAGAGGGAGCACTGTATTGCATTTTGTTCCTACAGCACCTGTAGATAGAATTGAGATAGGTTTCTCTCTATAGTAAATTCTGATTGCAGAGTGTTGTCTCTACAGTAGTTTGTCAAGTTTCCTGAAAATGGCATTGCATTGGGTTCAAAACCCTGTATGTTATAAACAAAAAAACTTACGAAAAAATTTCGATTTTTTTTTTTTTTAAGAAACGTATATATCTCCATGAATATATGTGCTATTCTGATACAAATGAACACAAATAAGAAAAAAAAGCCTCACAATCATATACTACAGCTATAATGCATTTCAAATTATTGAGCAAACACAGTAACATAGATTTTGAATTCCTCCCCCTTAACAATCGAATTGCTCCCCGGTGGGGCGTGGGCCCCCCGGTTGGGAAACACTGATCTACAATCACCAGACTGCTAGAAGAGTGGGATGCTGTGATAAGAGAAATAAATAATTTGATTATAGCATAAAAATGAGAATTCCTTAATCTTTTCCCGCACAGAATACATTCCATAATTTCAACATTTTATCACTAATAAAGTCAAGTTCTTTTTTAATTCTAACTTGGTCCGCTCAAATTCTGTTTATATTTAGTTTTCACATTTATTTATTTTCTCTTAAGTGTTTTAAAATGTTGATTAATTCAATATATCCATGTACGATGCTATACCATGAAAATGTGCTCCATTTATCCGCTTTGGCGGTAAAATCATTCTTGTTCTTACTAGGACACGCAAACTGCACATTAAAACGGAGAGTTCTTGGAATAATTGATAATGCGATGGTTTCCCCTTGCCTTCCGCATGATGAAAGGATGATAATAAAAAGGGACAAACACAAACACCTATGTCCTCGGCGGTATTCGAACCCGCGACTCGCTGGTTTCGAGAATGGAAAGACCTGCGTCTTACACTGATTTTTATGTTACGTTACCATCAAACTCACCTAAAGGTGAGCAAATTCATTCCAGTACAACAGCTCATTTTATTACACAATTTCCAAGGGCGATGGGAGGTTGGGTGGATAAAAATTTAACTTTAAAGAGTCAAAAGGTAAACAAAAGGGAGGAATCCAAGCAGAAATTTGAGGTTTATTATAGATGAGAAACAGATTTAAAAAAATAATAATAATTGCACAGTAGTAAGCACACACAAAAAAAAATTAGCATAACTCTCACAGAGCACCAAGAGTTATGAAAGCCAACGATATTATAGGTTGTTTTTTTCCTAGGTCGCCGACACGAATCCGCCGACACCAGTATCAATAAAAGCTGCTAAACTATATGGGAACACTCCATAAACTAGCCCGTTATAAGATACCAATTTTAGTTCGCAGAAAACTTCTCTACTGTCCCGTGTAACTGCGGTATGGCAGCATGCAATATAAGATAGGTTCAAACTCCGCGGGGAGATGTCAGTATTCATAGAATAATAATGTAACAAAAAGTCATTACCATTATAATGAGGTCTGACGGGCTCTGGTCGCTCTGCAGAAGTCGGGGAAGGCTGATCCAAACGTTTCTTCGAATCACGTTTCTCAATTAATTGGTCTGGCCGCTCGGCTTCCCTGCGAGGCTCACTTGAAGCGAGAAAACATAAATAATTAGTTTCTTGTTCGAAACTTGCCCCGCCGCGTTTATCCCGCTTCCTGCAATCCGTTTCGGTCTCAGAAACATTCCTATCTCTCGCATAATCTTCAAATTTCGTCCGGCTAGGGCTATCGCACGTGCCATCAGCTCTCGCCCGCTCGTCCGTGTTCTTCAGCGGCCAATTCTCTTCTGCTCTCTGCCGCGCTCCCCTTTTCTTCCTATCGGTCCGTCTTGCGCCTCGCGCGACTCTCCTGAGCGATCCATTTTCGCCTCCCGGGGTGGGCTCTTTAGATCTTCCCTTGAATTGACTATTTAGAAATATTCGAGAGGCGGAATTCTTTTTATTCTTCGAATTGAATCCCGAATTCCGTGACAGTTAGCAAATGATGACCTTAAATTTGGGGGTCAAAGTCAATTTGAATGCGGCAATGAATTCCCCACCCCCTTATTTCTTAAAAACCACACTCATCAGATCTCGCCTACCTGGCAGCTTTGAGATATCTGCCATGTTACCAGACTTTTTGGACACCCTGTATAAAGGGGTGTTTGATTTGAGGATACCAGTTCTTTCAATTGAATCATTATATTGAAACAGTTTCTAGATTGAATTATTACACTTCTAGTTCAACCACTTCTTGCTTTCCATCTCGTACGTCATTCATGTAAAAAATATGTTGGAAACCCCACACCCCTGATAGCCCGCACCCCCTCCCGTGGAAGTAAAAAGTGTATAGCCCGTGGGGCATATTCGTGAAGATACGGTATTTGTCCTGATATCGGTTATTTTGTCCCGGTGTAACAGGGCAGAGTAACCCCCCGTGTAGATTATATCCGGGGTTAATCTACCCTAGTGTGTTTTATACCCTTACTTCAGGATTGGCATCGTGCCAACCCCCTCTAAACTACCCACCACCCCCGTCGGCTACTTGACCAAATACGCATAGATAATGAAGTGGTAGGGGTTGATAATACGAAAAGTATGCGAGGTTCACAGTTTTCTATACTTGAGCACAAGGTCAAATTTGCTCTCTCTCTTATTTCCCCTTTTTATGCTGGAAGCTTTTGACTTCCTCATTTAATTTAATATTTAAATGTTAAATGATAAAATTTAAATTAGTAATTGAACTGAGAAATTGTAAAAAAAAAATTAAATTCGCTTTTTGATTAAATATATGAAATTAGTAAAATCGTATTTTCATTGGTCAAGTAGCCGACGGGGGTGGTGGGTACTTTAGAGGGGGTTGGCACGACGCCAATCCTGAAGTAAGGGTATAAAACACACTAGGGTAGATTAACCCCGGGTATAATCTATACGGGGGGTTATTCTGCCTGTTACACCGGCTGTTCCGTTTTATATAAAAATTTCTGCAAAAGGTAAGGGGATAAGATAACAACTTACACACTTCGCATTCTCCTCACATGGAGACTAACTCTTCAGCCTCACAATATTTCTGCTGTACCGAAATATTCCGTCCGATGTATGTTTTCGCTAAAGTTCTCGTTTGTTTTTGCAATGTCTTTGACAACATCACATATATGAGGAAATTAGGATACTTCATATCGCGATTATTTCTATTTACACGTGCGACTAAAAATTGATATAAAACGGAAAGTAAAGGAAAAATTTAAAAATAGTTGTTTTTGGCGTTTTGAAATAATATTTTTATGAGAATAATTGTTTAATGCATAACAATTATTAAATTTACACCTACAAAAGAAATCCCCCCTCCCCTCTGTGTCTCGTCCCGTTTCCGAAAACCCTGGTCACTTAACGTTTAAGCATAATTAACATAGGCTTGGGCATGCGCTCGTTTCGCTTTAACAGCAAACAGATAAATTCATTCAGGTTATCTGAAAATAGCTACCAGAAAAATGAAATTAGAATTTGTAAACACATTGTGGTACGTTAATTGACAATGTTAATCAAGCAATGTATCATGTTAAAAAGAGCGTGAAAGCAAACCGATAAGTAACAAATAATTTAAAAATCAAATTATTAGGAGCTTTAGCATAAAAGCTACTTATAAGAATGCGCCCTTGGTCTGTACGTTTATCCGGCCGTCCGGCCGTCTGTCCGTCCGCCGTTTGCACGATAACTTGAAAACGAATAAACCTTTTCAAATTCTGTTTTCAGAAATATGACCATCAAAGTCTTAGCTCGGCCGTATCAACTTTTCAGAATTTTTCGTGGACCCGTTCAAGTCGAATTCACGTGCTAAAACAGTGAATGTAAAGAATACAAAGATAATGGTATGTCATATAACAATCGATTTGTCAAGAAGGAATACATTGTTACTTTCGGTTCATCTTTTAATCATTACTGACATCGGCGCGCGCACATGAAATCGCTTTGTCGACGCACGATTGCTCAAATGCTCATAATCTATATTATTAAATAACCGAAGAATGGAGCTACTTATTGGTTTTATAATGTCTTAACTGTGTACCCCTTCATAATTTCTACATTTTTTGAGGTAGAAGGTTGAAATTCAGAATGTAGCTTACTATGGGCATGCCCAACTGTGCTATTTAGTTTGGTTTTGATTGGTACACTGAGGTCGGAATTACGGGGGTGGGTTTCATGGAGGGCAACATATCTGTGTGCTACTTAGGTATGTAAAAGCGTGAAATTCGGTATCCAGATTCCTCTAGGCAAGATCTACAGTACTATGAACTTTAGGCTCAATTGTTCCAGGGGGATCGAATTTGCGGGGGTAGCAGTCACTTGGTCTTTAGAACTATGGCAACATATGGCATGTTATACAGGATGAATACAAAAGTCTGAACCTCCCTTTTATTTTTTGAACCGAAGCAGATATGTCAATTTTGATGAATCCAATGAATAGGAAGTTGTGGGTGGCCTATCCCATGGTGCACTTTTCATCATCCCAAATATGCAAATTAGGACACATTCAAAATTTATCTCAAAAACCGTAAGGGATAGAGAAAAAAACCCAATTGCAAACTTGTTCAGCATAAAAAAACAAACAAAATGAAAAAAAAAAAATCATCCAAATCGGACCAACCAATCACCCACAATCAAGTGGTGAACTGTTTGTAGCCTACAAAGAACAATTCCAGGATGGCAAGCTACACTGCTCCGGAATATATCATACTTTCGGAAATGATGAAAAAGGAAAGAAGATACGAGGTTTTTTACATTTTATACATATTACCATAGCCTAAGAGGTTATTATTAGGCTATGATATTACGTTCGAGAAAATCAATTTTCTTGATTAAAAAATTTGGGGAGAGGTAAAAAGTGCAGATAAAGGGGTAAAAATAAATGACAACAGGATCTGCCACTTGCCTTCTCCTACTCGGGGGGGGGGGGGGGGTTAATTTCTTTTTAATAAATGTATAAATGTATTTCTGCTTCACTGCTAAAGCTCCTCCTTGGAATGTTTACAAGATTTTATTTGTAATAATTTTGGAATGTTGAGAGTCCCCCAAAAAATGAACATGAGCAGTATGGAGCTAAAATTCAATAAATTTATAATAAAATACCACATAAAATGTAATTTTCAGTCTTAATTACTCACGTCACACTGTACTTGTACTGCATCTGTACGGTTGTACGAGACATACAATGGTTGCTTTAAAGCCATTTGTATTACCAGATAAATTGACATTAACGTAAATTCGGAAGGAATTAAATGCGTTTCCATTGTTCATTATAAGCTTTAGTTAAAATTTAAATTCTCTTACGGTATTTCAAATTACTTCTGCTTCACAGCTAACACTCTTTTTTGGACTGTTTCCAAGATTTTATTTTATTCTTAAAGGCATTTATTGCTGATTGGGTCTTTTAAATGAACAATAGGTTAGGTTACGTCGACATTTTTACATTTTTTTCAATTTTCCTTTTTAATTTTTTATTAATTTCTCTCTCAATCTAATATTGAAAACACCTGGATAAATTTAATCTCAATCTAAAAATGAAATTATTTTAGATACCTTCATTCCATCATTGTTAATGGGGATAATGGAGACAATTTGAAGTCGATCTTTCGATTTTTACAATTCGACATATTCCATTCGTAGACTAAAGAACAAAATTATGTCCCCTTCCGAAATAAAATCTATACTGTCCCTTTCCTTTATCATGTAAAAATTCCCCGATTTTCTTCAAATATATTATCCACTCGTTGTATGGACCGTTTATTATGAAAGTGGTCCCTTTCTAGGTGGGAAGGGAATTGAGAAAACATATAATTTAACTTTTAGATAATAATATGAATTTTTAATTTACAACTTCTTCATATGCTTTGATCAACTGAAAATAGTTATAAAACATTGCATGATCATTTATATGAAACCCTTAAATATCTCGAAACAAGGAAAAACGGAATATTTTTTTTTTTTAATTAATTGACGTTAGTGTGACCACGACCTACTGGATTAGTGTGACATTAGTATCCAGTGGGTCGTGGTGTGACTCTGAAATCAGTTAGAGATCCTGTATGTATAAGAGATACGACAACGAATTACATGGACGCCATTTTGTGCTAAACACACTACAGTAATGAATTCCTTTTTATGACGGCTTGGCCGTTTGCTCAATTGACACAAATTTTTTTTTCTACTTTTCATACATTCTAAAATTTCAATAGCACTTTCTTGAAATAGTTATTTCCTTGAAATAATGAAATTATTTTTAATTATATTGTGGCGTTAACGCCATTTACATGGGGAGGACACAAACACCTTCCACAGATTTTGATGGGATTAAACATAAAGGTTGGGGGCCATCTAAAAGTAACTCGTGTAAAAGGGTTTAGGTTAACACGCCTTCGTTTTTTAAAAAAGCGACGTCAAATATTCATCTTATATCAGCTCCTCCCTCTTCCCTGCTTATACTGTATACCTAAAGAATTTGCACTAATTTCACCGGAATTGATTAAGGCACTTGCCTGCAGTAGGGAAACTTGCGGGTTCGAGTCTATCCTCTTAAGTGCCTGTCCTTTTTATTTCTTCAGTTGTTATAAGCGCCAAAAGTAAAAAAAAAAAAAAAAAAAAAAAAAAGGATTTTACCTGAAGTTTTATTGTTAGAAATAACTTTTCATTTAAAGTAAGAAATTGAGAGAAAAGGGGACGGGAGGAGATTTCATTTCGTTAAATAATTTTTTCCCCTTCAAATCCTTAAGAGAGCTTAAATCTTATATCTGAAACAGCTGGCCACCCATTGTTGAAACACGTGATCGAGCCATGGAGGTAGGAATAAGGATCTTATTCCTACTTTTATACTTTCTTCTAGCCACTATACTACTATCATGGATCGAGCATCCTGTGAAAACCAAAGGGGGGGGGGGGGGGGCTAATGATAAAAAATAAATAAAAAAACACAAAAGAGAACGAGAGAGTCGAACAAAGTGAACGTGAGGGGATTCTTCTCTGTGACGTAGCTATACGGTATTACTGTATAGTATTGCCACAGTATAGAGATAAGCAGTAGGCGTACTCTCGTCGGCGCCTTTGAAGTTTTTGCCTCTAAAACGGGAAAGGGATCACAGCTGTCGGCCATTTTGAAAGGGTGAAAACTGGTGTGTACTCCCTTAAAGTGATAGGCGATAAGTCCTTTGCTTACAATGAAATTAAACATTAAAATTTATACAAATAGTATTTTCGACCAAATTATTTTAATTAAATACCGTATTTGTTTTCAAATAATAAATAAACTGTATATGAAAGTTATACCGTTTAAAAATATTTTTTTAAGTTTTTTACTTTTTCGTTTTAATTACAAATTGTTTTAGTAATTAAAATTCACAGTAACTGTTATGCACATTTAATTCAATAATGAAATATACATGTATTATGTGTTTTATTCGGCATTATATTTATCTCTTAATAAATTAAATCCCTTAGTTTAATTTTAAGACTCGGAATTGTGAACATTTTTTATTGTTATAAATTTAATATGAAATTTTCTTAAAATAATATATAGAGGTAAAAAAAAATAGAAACAATGAAATTTAAAAATGTTTATATTTTAATATATATTTGTCTTTTTTTTGAATGCATACGTTATTTTCATTTCGTTTTTGAGAGTTAAAAAATTTTACACAATAAAATATTCTCATTTTGATAAAATATTTAAAAAGGAAAGTTTTTGGAAAGCAAGGAGGGACGTCAACATTTTGCATAATTTTCAATAGCATTTCTCCAATATTCTTATAATGCGCTTTGCTCTCAAAAATTTTTCTGAAAATTTCTTCTAAATTTTCTATTATTTTCACAAATTCTTCAGAAGGCAGAAATAAATGACACTCGGATGAATAAGTTTTAAAAGTTATCGCTTGGTTTTTAGGGTCATTAGGTATTTCATTTTCTTTTAAAATTTGTCCCAGATGGGCACAATGCTGACATTTATGCTTTTCAAAACATTTTTTTATTACATATCCGCAAACATATTGAAATGCATTTGCCTCAGGAATAGATACATCAGTTATATTTATACCTTTAAAATCTATTATCCTTAATGATTCTTCTGCTGTTTTTTCATTCTCAACATTATGGAGTGACTGTGACAAAGTTGATAATTGTGTAGATACAATTAACAAACTATCATCATCAGCTAAACAATTGCTGGTTTTTGAAGTATGCTTAATGAAAGTTTGGAATGCAACTTGATCAAATGCATTCATAAATTGAAGAGGAGTAGGGTTTTTGTTATAGCCTCCTCGTTGGCGAATAATGGAAAAAAAATTTTCCAGGCAATCTTGGTTAAGGCGCCGAGTCATAATAAAAGATACATCATAATCATTTATCAGTTCTTTCCATAAACACTCCACAGCTTTCAAAGTTAGTTTTATTCCTCGAACGCACTTCACAATGTTCGACACATCTTTTTTATCTTTCATAAATTGACAGCTGTCAAGCCACTCAACAAACTTTTGAAAAAAATTAATGTGAATATTGTTGTTTGTTATTGCTTTGCGCATCGGTTTTTCATTGTTTAATTGGCTGCTATTAAGGCAATCAAAGATTTGGTCCATCATGAAGCAAAATTCTGCTGTGCCGCTGGCTGATGGGGGCAGACTTCCATGTGATACGTGCACTTCAATTCCAGCAGCTACACTGTGACTTAAAACTTGTGTCGCTAATTTTACTTTCATTTTTGAAAAAGGTTTTAGATGAATATGGTTACTCGTCAGTTTTCTGGCAAGTCTGAAAGACTGTCTCGAGTCCTTTTCAAAAAAATTTCTTATATCATTCCACGATGCAATTTTTCCATTAAATCTGACATCATACTTGTATAAATTGTTCCTGAAGCTTTTAATTAAATGAGGAGAATCATACATGTAATAATATGTTTTACCACCATGTTCGAAATATGGCTTTTCACTAGTGATATCCAACTGACGTGTTAACTGTTGAAAATTAGAGCCTTGATCTGAAATTACACATTTTATATCGAGGCCAATTTCTGCAGATTGTGTAAGGATATCAAACAGTAAGGTTTTAATATGCTTACTTGAACATGGGCCACTAGAAAAAACATAGCCTAAAGGTAGTTTCCAGTTATGAATTAAACCTCTAGCCATGAATACTAAAGCTGAGTTAGCAACTTTTGGTGTCTTAAATTGTAAGCCAAAGTCTTCAAATCCAATTATTTCATCCTTTTTTATACTGTAAGTTAATCCCATTTTAAGTGATATTTCGTCTACACATATAACACAAAGCTTTTCTGTTTTGGACATATTTTCCAGCTTATGTTTTAAAAGTTGAAACAAATGATGGGATACGCCAGGTTGGCAAGAAAATTGAGATTTCATCCATCGTTTTAATGATGATTTATGGGGAATATTCAAGATCTTGGAGAGATAATTGTACGTCCGAGGACTATAAAAAAAAACAGAACTAAATATCTTATAGGACTCAAAACTATATCTTCTCCCTTTGCTATGCTTTTTTGCTGTTAGCACTTGGGATTTAAATAAAATTTGGGCTTCTGGTGTTAGGTACTCTTTTGCAGCTTCAACTATTTTAGCAGGTGATAAATTTAAATTTCGGTTTTCTTTTTTCATTTTACACGCAGCTAATATCTTTCTTTTTGCTCGTCTTAATTTTAGATTTAATTCATTGATTTTTTTTCTTAATTTTAATTTTCTTGGAGTGTGATTGCTTAAAAATGTAGATGTTTGTATTCCAATATTTGATGAAGCCGCTATCACTACGGGTGATGAATTATTTTCTTCTGAAGGAGATTCATGAAAGTTAACAGGCGGTGAAAATGTACTTGCTGATGGGACATCTAAAAATATACACGAGTATACTTTTAATTGTGTAAAATATTCAATAGGAATATATTATGATTGATTTATTATTTATACATACCGGCAAAGTTTTTTTTAATCTTTTTATTTGCTGTTGTAATAACGCTTGTTGAAGCACGCTTTCTTGATGAGGTTCTGATATTTTCATATTCTTTTTGTGGTGGGTTTGAAATTTTGAACAAGGTGGGAAAAGCATGCGGTTGAAGCCGATTTTTTAAATCATTTAAAAACATAGGCGCTTCAAAATGCTCGCTACAAATTTTACAATTTTTATGAAGGTAATTTTCATCTTTTTTCAATAGATCCTCTCTTCTCGTATTAACAACCCATTTGCGACATCTATTTAACAGTTTTAAATATAAAAATGCTTTTAATATATATATTATTTTACAAATTAAAATTGTTCATTAAATTGTTATTTTTAATAAAATTAAAGAAAAGATAATTTTTTGTTTTAGATATGGCAGTCATATGAAAAATTATAAATTTAATACTCAATTATGACCAATAATTATGATATTTGTTCAATATAAAAAGATCTTTTAATACCAAGATTAAAGATTTAAATATTTAATTTTTCAATAGTCGGATACTGACTGAGCAAGCAGCCTCCCGAGGCATATGCTCGGCCGGTTGTGCCCCGCGAAACTGCCTGCTCTGTCAGTACCCGGCTCATAAAACAGAAACTTCATAGTTTCATAGTTTTTATAAAATAAAAATAAAAAAAGATAAAACATATTTACTTTTCTTTATCTTTTGGAAACCTGAAAAAACTTAGGGATGGTTTTTTCTCTCGAGTATTTTGACAGTTTATCGCTGCGCAATGGTCTCTCTTACCCATGGTGAACTCAGGGTCAAGGGTAAAACATGAGGTTTTCACCCTCAGAAGATGGCGGACTTCGCACATGCGCAAAAAAATTCGAAGGCAACTCCATCCCGGGAGTGCGCATACTGCTTATCTCTATACTGTGGTATTGCATTCGATATGGCGGTAATTCAGGACTATCATCAATGAAAGATTACCACAATGACAGCTAGAATGTGTTGTCTAACCCTTCGAGCATAAAAATAGAAGTTTTTTTTATGTTCGAAGGTCTAACCCAGTGTTTCTCGATATCGCCCCCTAAGCGGCGGCAAGGTCATTGGAGGGGGCGTTATATAGCAAGTGGACAATCGACAATCGAGCAGTGAATTGCACATTTGTTCAGGTGAGAAGTAAGCAGTGCTTACACGAGTCTCACCCTTCCGGAATAAACACCACATGAAGTACACTGAAATAGGCAAGAAGCCTGAATAACCCAAAGAGGTCTTCCATATTATGAAATAAAATAATAAGATAGACGATTGTCAGAAGAGTGGGAGAGGGGGAGGGGGAGGTATCACATCTTCCAATAATCCGAGAAGGAAACGTTGCCAATTCTTTCTTCATAAATAATTGCTAACGCTTTTCTACGTATCCATGTACTATTGAAGCGAAAGATTAGCTACTAGCTATTGTTAAATTTGCCTAATACAAATTAGCTATTTATAATATAAGGCGTAAGTAATTACATGCCATATCTTAGCATTGAAAGTCTCCAATGGTTCAATAATGGTATCATTAAAACACGCATCATGGAACCAATTTAAACTCTCATTAATTTTACGTTATATTCATTCATGACACATCATTCCAAGTTGTTTGATTACATGCCATATTTTAGCATTGAAAGTTCCAATGAACAATAATGGGTCCACTAAACCAGCTGCCTTGGAACCAATTTCAACTATCATTAATTTTACGATATATTCATTCATTACACATCATTCCAAATTGTTTGATATATTACATGCCATATCTTAGCATTGAAAGTATCCAATGGACCATAATGGTTCCATCAAATTACACACCACTGAACCAATTTCGACTATCATTAATTTTACGTTATATTAATTCATGACACCTCATTCCAAGTTGCTTGATATATTACATGCCAAATCTGAGCTTTGAAAGTTTCCACTGAATCATAATGGTTCCATGAAACCACATACCATGGAACCTATTTCGATTATCATTAATTTTAGGTTAATATTCAACCATAACATGTTATTCAAAGCTGTTTAATATAATGCATGCCATATCTTAGCATTGACAGTTTCCAGTGGACCATAATGGAACAACTAAACCATAGACGCTTGAACCAGTTTTGAGTAATATTGATCATCAAGGAAAAACATCACGTGTCTTCACTTAATTCACAAGCCTCTTCTCTGGTTTAGCTATGGAATGCCAAAGAGAGAACAGCATTGATCAGTGCATAGGCCATTTATGTGGACTTGAAAGCAGTTTTTCCCGCTGTTCGATCAACCACTGCAGCACAATTAGGCATTATGCTTTTAGTTTTATAAATATTTTTTAATTCGGAAAAAAATTACAGCTGGCGATGTCTAAATACTGTTGTATAGCATGATACAAGTATAGGCATTGCAAGGCATCTGCTAGCATGGTTAGCACATAATGGCGTCCATAATTCACGTGTCGGCTGTAACCAATCGTTTTCGACTTCTCAGTTGTCGTATCTCTGAAATCAGCTAGGCTTTTCCGCCACCTGTTGACGATAAATGAAACCTCTTTTTTAAAGGACAAGTACCACTTAAAAACTAATTTTTGTCTAAATAATCTAGAGTGAAAATAAATTAATGTAGTAATATTAAAAGTTGCCGAAAAATTCTCTAAATATATAAAAACCGCGTTTATATACCTATTTCGTAAAATCCGTCGCGTTCCATTTTGAATGTGGAGCGATCAACCCCGTGACGTCATCGGCCTGCTGAAAATCCGACCTGTAGCTACTTTTTGTATTGTATGAGGTATACGATATGGCTAAGTGCGGCTCGGATAGCAGTACTGAATTCTCTTCAAGCGACAAAAATTTCGATGGAGATTTTTAAAACTATTCTATGAATTATTTGAAAATCGTGAAATTAAGTCATACCAATTGGAGCCGCAAATAAAAAGATTTGCCAGTTGAACTTCTAGGCAACTGCCATGATGGGGAAAACACCCCTCCCACGTCGCTTAATATTCATAACATGTATGATTTTTAGACAGTTATCTAATTAACTTTTATTACTTATACAGGCAATATACAGGTATTGGACATTGAAACTGAAACACCTGGTAGAAATCCAAAATCTTTATTTAATAAGGTGTTGGGGCACCGTGGGCAGCCAGCACAGCAGCAACACGTCTTGGGAAGGATCGGTAGAGGTCCTGCACAGTTTGCACCCCAGACCATTACTGATCCACCCATTACTGATCCACCTCCGTGTTTGACTGTGGGTGCCAAGCAGTCTGGGTTGTAGGCATCAGAGGGGCTCCTCCAGACGAATACTCTCCCTGTTGTTTGGAAGACAGTGTAGCTGGACTCATCCGAGAATATGACGCGTTTGAGGTCATCCAACGTCCAGGTTTTATGCGTCCGGCACCACTGAACCCGCTTGGAGGCATTTGTACTACTGATGAAAGGCTTCGGTATAGCAACCCTGCCATGGATGTTGGATTTATGCAGATAACGACGGATTGTCTTCGTGCACACAGGTTCCTGGAGGTGTGTATTCATTTCTGCGGTGATTTCTGCTGCGGTGGTTTTCCGCTTTCGTGCAACAATCCTGGTCAATGTCCTGACGTCTCTTTCCGACAACTTCCGTTTTCTCCTGCAGTTGCTCCTCCTGGACGTGGTTCGTCCTTCCTGTTCATATGCACACATCACCCTGGATACTGTAGCACGTGAGACATCACAAAGTGTGGCAGTTTTGGACACAGATGCACCTGCTAGACGCGCCCCAACAATCTGCCCTCTTTTGAAGTCGGATATGTCTCCCATTATAGCGCTCTGCACAGACAATTTGAAGCTTACTATCGAACTTTTCTACTGGAGTGACTACCAAGACCTCTGACACGTGATTCATTGATATGCATACGATTAATTACCTAGCAGAAGGTTCTATTCAGCCCTGGGGGTAACCAGTGCTATTTGCGAAGGTGTTTCAGTTTCAATGTCCAATACCTGTAGATATACTAGGTTGTCAGCAATTTACGAATTGGATCTAGGGTAGGCTTGAGAAAAATAACAGGAAAGTTTTTCCAAATTGTGTTGTGATTATTATCGGGAAAAAATTTCCCTCTGTGGAGTACTGTGCGTTTAAATAAATTGTCCGAAGATATTAAAGAGATATTATAGCATATTTAAATTTATTCCTACAGTGTTTTATTCATTCATCATTTATTCCTACTTAGTTTTCTTTATCTGCTTATCAATAAAATTTGAGTTTCCATACAAAAAAATCTTTGATTAATTTTTCAGTAATAAAACATTTTTGATTCTGTTTCTTAAATAATAGACAATTTGGGATTTTTCGTGCGAAAAAAAAAAAAAACAAAACACGAAAACGACATAATTTAAGTGGCAATTTCGTATTTGCTCATGAATATTTTTTGTTTTCGTCAAACAAGTTGCGCTGTGCGCACGAAACCGACTTTTCATTTTTACGAAACGAAATTTGTTTCCCTTGCAGCATTCGGCCCTGTTCAAAGTGGATTCTTCCAGTCGATTCGAAAGTTAGTTATCAACATTTTAAAATAGACATTTTATCAACATTTTGCTTAAGCTACTGCAGTAGGTATTTCATGTTTATTTAATAGGGTTGTTTGTGCTGTCGAAATGCACTGTACGTTCAAACTCTTTCTTCGACGGAGCTAAAGTTTGGCGTCCATTATGAATCGGGGAGCCGATGTGCAGATGAATGCGCACTCGGCGAAATTCCCTACGAAAATCTTGAAAAAATTCCGTTACATAAGTGACGAAAATGAAAAATTTTAAAATGTCGTATTAATTTTACGTTTTCGTATCTTTTTGATTTTCGTACGAAAAATCCCAAACTGGCAGTATTTTCATTTTTTTTTATTTGGATTATAGCGAGTTTTGTATATAGATACAACATTTTTTTTTTTTTTGCTTGGACGATTACACATACCATCTATCTTCTATCTATCTATACATAGTATAAATCTAAGTCACTTCCCCGGTGTATGTGCTCGATAACCTGAAGAACTACTGCATCGATTTTTATGAAACAAGTTTTGTTTGTTAGGGGATTTATGTAGAAACTTTGTAGGCTAGGTATTAATTCATAAAAATTGGTTTTATATTATATTATTTACGTTAATTGCTCTCAAAATGCGTCAACATGGCTGCTCATCATATGGTGATCGGCGATCGAAACGCTTAGCGTCATCTCTTGAGCAAACAAACAAACATAAGCTAATTCTACTTCATCTTAATAGCTGAGTAAATTTGCAAGAACATTGTTTCTCACATGGCCAACTGTATCTTGCCTGTTCTAGAGTTAGCGATCCTAGAAATTTATACATTTGCAGTAAAGATGCAACAACATTAAATGTCGTTTATAAGGAAGTACTCAAGACTTAGGTGTAGTCCAAAAACTTCCATTAATTTTTTGACATTAAATAAAGGTTTTTTAAAATTTGCCTATACTGTAACTCCATAACTTAATATTTCAATAAACTAATTCAATAAAAAGATAAAAAATATATAACACAAAAAAATTCAAAAGAACTCAATGAAATACGTACTATTTTTGCGATAGGCTGCCATGTTTTTTTCTCCTCTAACAGCTGTGTAAACAGAAACCATGCGAAGCGAAACCGAACGTTTCGCATACGATAAGGTTATTACAAGTGTACAAAATGGTGAAGGAAAGCTATTCTTTTTAGATGCTCCTGGAGGCACAGGAAAAACTTTTTTAACAAACTTAATACTATGCAAAATTAGAAGTTTCAATAAGATAGCTATTGCCGTTGGATCTTCAGGACGAACTGCACACTCCACTTTTAAACTTCCCCTCACAATTATACCAGGGGACACTCCTTTCTGCCAAATAAAAAAACAAAGTGCTACTGCAAAATTACTTCGTCAATCTTCCTTGATAATTTGGGATGAAGCTACTATGGCAAATAAGGTTGTTGTTGAAGCTTTCCATCGCACTCTGAAAGATCTTAGAAACTCCAATCAAATAATGGGTGGCTTGACATTTTTATTCACAGGTGACTTTCGTCAAACTCTACCAGTTATAACAAAAGGTACAGTTGCTGACGAAGTAAATGCTTGCTTAAAAAAGTCTTTTATTTGGGAGCATGTTATTCACCTTTTACTCACTAAAAACATGAGGGTCCTTTTAAATAATGATCAACAGGCAGATGCATTTTCTACAAAATTGTTGAAAATTGGTTGTGGCAGTGAACCAGAAGTAAATGGTAGGATAAAACCTGATTCTTCATTGTGCAATTATGTCGAATCACTAGATTCTTTGATTGAAAAAAATTACCCCGATATTTCTAATATTCAGTCCAAGTCTTTAGGATGGTTCCAAGAGAGGACTATATTAACACCACGTAACGATTCTGCTAACCTAATAAACTTAAAAATAATGAACAAAGTTGAAGGAAATGTAAAACAGTATTGTTCCATCAACACAGTTTTACAAACTGAAAATGCAGTACATTACCCTGTGGAATTTTTAAACTCATTACAACTTAAAATTGGTGTTCCTATAATGTTACTTAGAAATTTAAATCCTCCAACACTCTGTAATGGAACAAGGTTAATTGTGAAATCACTAAAAGATAATGTGATAGAAGGTTCAATTATTACTGGAAGTGGTCTTGGTGAAACAGTTTTAATTCCAAGAGTCCCTTTAATACCTACAGACTTACCTTTTCAGTTCAAACGCATTTAATTTCCAGTTAAACTTTGCTTTGCCATAACAATTAACAAATCTCAAGGCCAAACATTGAAAGTAGCTGGAGTAAATTTGCAAGAAGATTGTTTCTCACATGGCCAACTGTATGTTGCCAGTTCTAGAGTTAGCGACCCTAGAAATTTATACATTTGCAGTAAAGATGCAACAACATTAAATGTCGTTTATAAGGAAGTACTCAAGACTTAGGTGTAGTCCAAAAACTTCCATTAATTTTTTGACATTAAATAAATGTTTTTAAAATTTACCTATACTGTATTTTTATTTCATGATTTAAAAAGCCCAGGCAACGCCGGGCGCGGGTTTGCTAGTATCTGATAAAAGTGGTGGTTTTGAATAGTTTCGTTTCCTGTTTTTTCTTTGGTAAATAATTAGATCGACCTCATATTCACACAGAACAGACCCTGTTGCTTTTGCCGGGATTCCATTTATCTGTCCGAAAAAAATCTATCCATTGCTTTTTCTTATTTCTTGAGCAGAAAAGGGTGAAGCATAATTGTTACACATGAATGCCGAACGAAGTTTATAAGACATGGTCAAATCGATGTCATGTTAATCGTGAGCATAACTGTGCTAATTTGGAAAGAAGAGTTTCCAAATTCATTCAGTGTCATTCATATAACGTCTCCTTTTTTAAAATCATTTAGTCGTGACTTTACTAACCCAAGTTACACACATTTCAATAAACATTCCTTTACACAGAGGTCATTAAATAAATTAAAATGGCCAAGCTAATATTTGTAAACTCTTTCTTGTATGTTTACTTAAAAAAATCACGGTGTCGAAGATTACAAGCAATTAGATGAGCTCTCTAACGTCTCCTACTGAATTGTGGAGCAGGCCGATGACATCATATCGCCAGCTTGCTAACAAAATCATGGCGGACGCCGTTTATCACTCACTGTCGTATTTTGCCGTTTTCATCGCAGATTTTTAAGGAAAATGATGATTTTTATAGAAAATTATTAATGAAAGTGTACTATAAACGTTATGAACTAACAAAATTTAAATAAAAAAGAGTATGTGTTTTTTAGTGGTACTTGTCCTTTAATATCTTTTTTTATTATTATTAACTATTGTTGGTTTTCCGTAATCCCCCAAGAAAGACAGCATGACTTTTATTTAATTTTAAAAAAATGAGCATTCTTACAATACCTCTTAGAGAAACCAACAATAAAGTTATGGGACATCAGGCAATAATGCTATAGCTAAAGACATTTCCATTGTTTGAAGTAAAGAACGTTCTTAGTTTCTTTTCTTGAAATTCTTTGTAAGTATGATGACCTTTCTTTAATGATGAAAAAAATATAGCCTAAAATTTTTATGTAATTGCAATAAAGAATGGATTTTTATTGCCAATTAAAAACACATCCTTCACGAATGTGCTTGAATGCTTCTGAATAGCCCTTATGGATTAGTTGTCGTTTCCGAAAGATATGAATGAATTCCATTGTTTAGCAGCGACATAAGATGTCGATGGAAATTACAAAGGTAAATGAAAAGTTATAGCCAAATTTAATAAAATATCTTGCCAAGAAAACAATATATGTTCATAGATTTTATGGATAACACTATTGATCTTTTTAATGAAACCAATGCATCTTAATATAGTATAATAACACATTGGGTAAGAGAAACAATGAATATGTCCGTATTTCTTTAGATAGTCGGTTGTAGATGGCTGACAAACGTGTTCGTCACAGCGCTAATTAATTTTTTTAAAATGCATGCAAATACTGTTTTGACTAAAAAGGCTTAGTAATATTCAAAATTTGAAAAACAGTGACGCCTTAGGGAAATTAAAAATTATTCCCCCTACCAAAAAAATTTAAGATAGTTCCTTTAGGATTAATAAACTATATCAAAGTCGCTTTGAAAAAGTAAGAAATATTTTCAACTTTTTCTTATTTATTCAGTAATTGCAATTTTCGTGCATTGTGACGAAAAAAAATCACATATTAATTTATCATAATTGATAGTTCTGTAATGTCATTTTCAGTATACTATGTTTGCTTTGTTCTGTTTTATTTCTAACATAATTTTTAATTTTTTACAGATAATGATGCGTTTAGCTGATATTTTCTGTATACGCGTTTATTAAATTTGGAAAACTAGTATAGGCCTACTACGTTTTTGTTTCTCTTTTAAATTTGCATTTAAAGATATCAAAATTAATTTTTAAAAATGTTATAAGCTGCAAGACGTTAATTAACTTTTGTAATGCGTCACTAATAATATTTAAAAAAAAAACTCGTGATTATCTACCTGTTAATAGGGAAGAAGTTATCTCATTTCTCACAGAAGACACCAGATGGCGGATTATACTAGCCATCCTAAGGCAGCAATTTCAGTTCAGTTCAGTCTGCAGCTCACATCTCTCACGAGAACGGGAGACTAGCTGAAGAGATGATCAAAGGAGAAGGTAGAAGGTTATACTATTGTATTAGAGGGCCAAGAATTTTGCGAGTTAGATTAGCATCCTGGATAAAGTCCATCAAGGCACAAATGGTTTTCCTTTTGGCTTGCCTGCTTCCCGGAGCGAGGAGGCACTTCCCTGCACTACATCAGATTTTTTTTCATCCTTTTGCCTCTCATTTTAGCAATAGAATAAATTTCTTCCCTTCAAGGTCGAGGTTTAACTTATCGGATGAGGATTGTACACTGTATGGCCTTAAGTATCCGTACTTCCCTCCGAAGAAGTAGATCTGGCTGTTCCCGAGATCTGCTACGTCATCAAACGTCATAAAAGCAAGGCTGGTGGAGGATTGGGAGATCGTATACATACGTTAGGCAAACAATGGGTAAGTAAGAGTTAATTGACTACGAACGTGGCATAAACATCAGATGTCACATTTTTGAAAAATCATTCTTGAATCTTACTAAAGGTGCCAAAATCGACTGTAAGTGATGAAATTGTAAAATGGAAACGTCGAGGTAGTGAAAGTGCAGTAGGACGAAGGTCGAAGAAACCCTAATCGTAGCCGTCGAACACTTTAGAGAGTAGTGATAAAAGATCACATATCCCCGATGTCAACGATCAAAACTTGTCGGACTTCGTCGAGAGGAAACATGGGTTTTCACGGACGGTAAAGCCGCTCACATGTCGAATATCGCCGACCTCAGTGCCAATTATGGTTCCAATGGTGCAAACCACATCGCCATTAGACTGTAGAACTGTGGAAAGACGTGCTTTGAAGTGATGAATCTCGCTTCCGATCTTCCAATCCGATGGACACGTCTGAGTTTAGCAGATGCCTGGCGAACGCATCATTTCGTGCCAACTGTCAAATTCGGTGGCGGAAGCATAATGATGTCGATGGTTCGGCCTGGGTCACTTAGTTCCTGTGGCGGGAAAAATAAACTCTGCATCTTGACATTCTGGACAATGCTCCATTCCCAACTGCAACTCTGAGGCAACAATTCGGATTTGTTTCTCTTCAACTGGGCTCTCCATACATCGAAGCTTGTGCAACTATGGTTTGACGACATGAATGTTAAAAACTAAAGTGGTCTTAACAGGCCCCCTAATCTCTTGAACATCTCTAGGACGAATTAGAACGCAGATTGTGTACCCGACCAAATTATTCATCTTCCGTAGCTGGACTCATTGCAGCCTCTCATGTACGACTGGGAGGCAATTCCTGCGATCGTCTATCACAACCTGGTGGAAAGTCTTCCACAGGCTGTGAGTGATTCACCTGTACGCATGCCATCATTGGGCACTCCATTCCTCAAAGATATGCCTGCGGTGGAAAGTGCTTTACAGAAGTGTTGGCCCTTCTCTTTCGGTTAGTCTAAGACGAATACCTGTTTTGTCCACGGTATAAATCGCCACTATTCCTGTAAATATCTTATGTTTATATTTTCCTTTTTACCGTTTTTATTCAGTTCGAATATATTATATTGGGTTGTTTGTTAAGTATTGGCCGATTTCGCTTAGGCGACTTTGCATGAGCCCTACGGTGCGTAACATTGCAGCAGGAACTATGACAATCCCCCCCCCCCTACAAAGTAAGTAGGAGTGGTGCAGAAGTTTCTCCTGTGTAGACGTGCAGACATTAACGACATGGAGCAGCGCGATGTCAGATTAGTGATTTTGCACGCATACAAACTTGGACGGAACGTACGGGTAACCTCTGCTAATGTTAATCGAGCATAGGGTACGTGCACGACGAGTGACAGAACTGTCTGTAGATTATTTGCGCTGATAATATGGACATTAATCGTAAGCCAGTAGACGAGCGTCCGGTAAACTGCGACCACCGAACAGTTCCGGCAGAAAGTGGAACAAAAAACGACTTCCACTGTACGTGAGCTGTCCAACGAGCTTACTGTATCTACCGGCAACCATAACCCAACACCTGGCAAAAATGGACAAGTCGAAAAAGCTGGACACATGCCTTCACCGAACAGCAGAACGAATAAAGAGTAAACACCAAAATAGCACCCAAAATCTGAGTAGCATCCAAACAAACTTCTCAACTCTGTGTGATGGACTTCCAGAAGTGTGGTACATTTTGAATTTCTGCCACGGGGACAAAAGATCAATAGTGACATGTACTGCCGTCAGCTGGACGAATGCCATCAGAAATTGCAAAACAAACAACCGTCACTGGTGCATGTCTAATACTCCTTCAATATGGTCCTCGTCCACATGTGTCTGTTGCAACCTGCAAAAAAACTAATGCATTGGGATACGAGGTTCTATCTCATCCTGCGTATTCACCAGATTTGGCCCAAACCGATTTCCACACGTTTCGTCATTTGGACAATTTCTTGCGGGATAAACGGTTCACTGGTCGAGATGCTGTCATTACAGCTGTCACCAGTTTTTTTTTGGAACATTGTGCTGTCGACTTTTGTCATCGTGACATTTTTTCATTGGGCGCAGATATTTCACTTAATAAAATGTATTATTTTCCTTGTTTCTGGTGTCCTTTTCTTTCTATCAAATTCGGCCAATACTAATGAAACAACCCTATAGAAAAATGCTAAGTTAAATGCTTGTTGTTATTGGACTTATATTCAAATTTCCCAACAGATGGAAAGCATGGATGAAATCATAAGCAACCCTGAACATGATATCCCTGAAAAAGTAAAAATATCAAGTTAAATCTTTACTGTTAATGGGTCATCAAAATTAGTTTCTTATATCCAATTTTCCCAACAGATGCATAGCGTGGATGAAATCGTAAAAAACTCTGAAGATGATATCTCTGAAAAAGTAAATGTTTTGCGTCTTCATCGTGGAGAAGACAATTCCATAGTACCGGATATTGATTTGACTTGTGATGATCAAGTTTTCCGTGTGCATAAGCTGATGCTGGCCATAAGTAGTCGTTATTTGCTGTCAGTTTTATTACAGAGTCCTCAGGTATTATTTGCATAGATTTTTTTAGTTAGGATATATATAGTTAAGTATAATTTATTCATATTTTAAATTCAATTAAAAATGACAATGTTAAAAAGCAATATTTTAAACTTAAAACAAGGAAAAAAATAAGCACTATATTTCGAAGAAAATCATATGTAAGGTTTGGAAAACGCTAGAATATTGGTTCATTACATTCTTCATATTAATCGCCATACTATGAATTAATCGAGCGTTGTCTTCATATTCCTTATCCATTTATTTCGTTTAACTTATAGAATAAAGAAATATGAAGAGACGTATTTCTTTATAACGGCTCCACCCCCCCCCCTCTGAAAATGCATTTCGTCACATTGGGCTCAACTTTTTCGGAATGCACAGTTGATGACTCTCTTTGGGAAAATGTCGCAGCAATTGTTGAACATCACGTCTAATATGTGGGATGCTCCTTCTTGTTGAAAGGTGATCGAACAAAGGAATTCTCTTCGTTGAATCTATAGGATGACGAAATATTGCAACATGG
>JAHWFO010095817.1:2245648-2278176 GCA_023313115.1 Rhysida immarginata | reverse complement strand
CCCCCCCCCCCCGAAATTTTCCACTTTGTCAACTATTTCTGTTGCTCCGGGGACCCCCTCCCCGCTAGAAGAATAGGGCCAGCCCCCTCAGCCCCCCCTCAAAATAAAATTCTGGGTACGGCCCTGTCCCACAGCCCTGGAAGTGCCCAGTTATCCAGAATGGTCCTGTAGCCATCAGCATTGAGGTTCAGTCCACCTTGATGAGCAGGCCCAGTCCAGTCCAAGAGAAACACCCCAGGTGTTCACAGGGGTGTCCCAACTCCTTTGATCATGTAGTGTATGCATGACTTAACATTTAAGGTAAATTTTACATCCACTTTTCACCTATGCGATCATTGCATTTGATAGGAGGGAATAGCAATTATTTCTTACAGCTTTTTCTGTAACAATTAAAAAGGGTGGCCTTGAGGGCATAGATCAAACTATGAACAAATACTTTCATATTCCTAAGCTTTATCTTATAGAAAGCAAGAGCTTAGGTTTTCTTAAATTCTGTTAAAACCATAAAAATTTTCATCCAAACTCGTAAGAATTTCCTTCACTACAGCTTATAGGTTTCTGCCAGAAGAAATGAGGCTTAGGAGAAATGGACAGCGTTTTAAAACAATAACAACAAAATGTTTATAAAACTAATCTAGTATTCATCTACATTATAATAAGAATGGTATAATGCCAAAACCTATGTACAAATTGTAGAACCTAACTAAATAAGAAGAGAAACCACAATTCCACAAATGAGATTTTTAATCTGGAACCATGAATATACCTTTCGAAGACACTGTCCTCTTCATCAGCGTTTAAATTGGGAATACAATGTGTGACTATACATACAATTAATAACTTATCAGGCTATTTTATAAAGAATAAAGAGCCAATCAAGGCAATACCAAATGTGATAAATGAAAAAATAGTTAGGCAAATAACCAATCAGGTTATTTTTACAAGAATTAAAACACTAACAATAATTGCTAATAAGAAATAATGAATGAGAACTGGAACTAATTCTCCAAACATCAGGTAATATTTGAAAAAATGGAAGGAAAAATTCTGCGACCTGGATTCGAACCAGGAACCCCATGTATCCGGCTCGATGCGTCTACCAGTTGGGCTGTCGCAGACACTGAAGTGTCAAGACCACAGAGTAGTCAAGATGGAAAGCCCAATGGTAGGGCGGCTCCCGATTCACAGCATGGCTGCATGGTAGAAGCATCAAGCGTGATATTTGTGGTTTGAATCCAGATCGCAGAACTTTTCAAATATCAATAATGGCTAATAATATTTAAGACATGTTTAGCAAAATTGTAAACAATCACTGACAACTTTGTCCCAAATTCTGTAAACAGTTAACTGTATTTCCCAAAAATCAGCAGCTTTCTACCATTGAATTAGAAGATCAAAAGAAAAAAAAAAATGCCCTTGAGTACTGAAAGTAGAAATATTGAATTAGAAATACGGTAATAATGCAATTTGTTGAAATTAATGGATACAATTGAAAATATCATTCTGAAACTCAATCAAAATGTTAAGTTAAAACTAAAAGTTGAAAATATTATGACATTAAAAAAACATAAAAGACAATAAGGAGTATTTAGTTCTCCCATTCAATCAGCAATTACCTAAATAAAGTTTTACGAAGATAGAACATTTGGTCTTAAATTAGCTTATAAAAGTCAAAGTTCCCTAAAAAATTCTTGGGTGGCACTAAAGATGTAATCCCTTTAGAACAAAAATCGGGAGTTTATAAAATTCCTTGTTCAATTTGTGGAACTAAAAGTCCAAACTTTGAAGCTCTGAACACATTTCTTGAATAAAAAAATTGTAAATTAGGTATTTCTAGCTTCTCAAACCATAGTTAAAACAAGACCATAATTTTGATAAAAAGTTAGTTGAATATCTTCATCTACTAAGGACCAAAAATTATTGCATTTCTTTGAATCAATGGAAATTGCAGTAAAAAAAAAAAATTACTGGAAATTTACTTAATAGTGACCGAGCCTTTAATTCCATTTAATTTACAATTTACCACCACATCTGACTGTAAGAGATTGTTTACCATCTGGGAAGAGACTCCAACGTTTGGCACTTACTAAGCAGTCATCTTACCACCATTTTCAACTACTGTAACATCGTTATTATTGAATGTCGACATCTGTGTAGAATTTCTTCCAGAAAAGCCTCCAAACACTTGGATCTACAAGAAGTCATAGTGAGTTTTAACATCTGAATGGTCAAATTTACTTTCATTTAACTTAAGTACCGTAAAATCTTGAATACATGCCCGGTGTCTATTTGTTATTTGTTTCAATGGTCCGAATTGCAATTTAATAAAAAAAATTTTTTAGTAAACTAAAAATTAATAATTAGATAATATGATCTTCTGGTTCGGAATCACTGGAGATAACTCCCTGGTTTCAGTTTACTACCATCACCCTTTGCAGCAAGAACAACAGTTGCATGTGATTTTTCGTGACCCGTGTTCTTGACATCAACAGATTTTGCACCGCGTATGTCCACTGTTGTGTTGGCTAGCATGTCAAACCACGCACTTGTTTCATCCACTGCAACAATATCCTCATCTCGAATGATGCGTTTTTGACAGATTTGAGAAATGAAACCAACAAATGCTACTAACCTCTCACATAATTGTTCAGGGTCTTTCTGTGCTGCTGTCGTTTTTCGGCGATTTTAAAGATGACCCGAAAAAGACCTGGCGTTTATTTGAGACCCGGCATTCATTCTATTTTTTACACCCCACCCGGCTTTTGAGACCGGCGGGTATTCAAATACCCATCGTGTATTCAAGATTTTACGGTATTATATGCCATCTATACATTTTATTATTTACATGGAAAATACATCTTAGAATAACCCGATTGTTATTAATTATATGAGGGTTGTCCAGAAAGTAAAGAGCAATTGGGCATATCTCAAATAAAAAACAAGATATCAAAACAAAACTTTTTTACATAATCGCTATTGTTATTGAGGCACTTCTAACAAGACAAATTATTCAATGCCGGTGTTATACATTATCTTAACATCAAAGTTTGGCTAAAGTAAGATTCTTAATTCCTAATGGGACTTTATAAGGAAATTCCTGGCATGGATGCAATAAATTAACTTGAAAGATTCCCCCTCTGGAACTTTTATGCTTTAATCTATATTATCATTATCAAGAATTTTCAGACTCTTATGACATTTTCGATACCTTTGCTTTATAGTTGACTCTTGTTGATCAAGTTTGATGTTGCATTTATTTTATATATTAATGAAAACTTAAAATACATGAAAAGCAGAAACTCAAACAAAATATTTTCCCTGTTCTTTGACTGTGTTAAACTGAAACCATGCAATTTGGATACTGTGTAAATCAACATCAGATGTACAGTCATCAAAGGGAAATAATTCACACTTGAATTTTACTCTTAAGTTTTACCGTTTCAATATTAATTTATTTTTAATAATTTAATATTACATTTAGAGTTAACACTATTAAGATTATTAAATTTAAATAATTATAATTAAAAAAGCTATCAAAACAACACATTAGCATGAAATGTAATATTAAGTATTAAACTCGTGTGGATTATTTCCTTTGGTTGACTGTACTTGGACAAAACGGAGACATTGTATCTACAGAATGGTATCTAAATGGTATCTACAGAATGAAATGGATACGACATCTTTCTCTTCATCAGTTTCCACAATTTATTGAAAACTTTGATATTTTGTATTTTTATAGTAATGTATGACTTAAATTTCTGTTCAAAATAATTAAAAGAGATTAATGACACTAAGAAAGTTTATAAATATGTACAGTGTACTGATAAAACACAGAAAACTTCAAAAAATATTTTAAGTTACTTTTAAGCTTAAAAACAAAAAAATCCCATTTGCAAAAATAATTTAAAATATAAATATCTTGTATTGCTCTCAGAGATTAGCCTTATTTTGGCTAGATGCAAGAAATAAGATTTTCAGAAGCAAGTTTAAGGCTAGTACATGGGTGATTCTACCAGAATGGGACCATATTTGAGATACTGAAAGGTGTAAAATTACGTATGGCCAGTGACTTTCTATGATAATGACATTATTAGTTTATGTAGTGACATACTTCTAATAGCCTTTTCATTACCGGTAAGTGGCAGCGCTGAAGTGTATACGGTTTAGATAAGAGGGCTCAAATTAAGTTATAGGATGCACCAAAATTGTCATCCCTGTTACCAAAATTAAATTAATCTAATAGATAAACAATCACTTGTTGCATGCTTGAATTTTTGTAGAAACACAATAAATGTATTTCATTTTCAGTATATACTTCTTTTATGTTAAAATGTTTATTAAATTATTATTATTTTTTTTTCAAATTTGGTAAAATATATAGTTTACTGTAAAATTTTAAGTGCTTTAATTGCTGACAATCCTTATTTGAGCCTTATATAATACTGAGAACTATAATGTATTAATGTAATACACATTTAGAAATGTTTTATATTATTATTTATTAAGTAATATACATTATATAACAATTGGAAATATCATAACATATATCATTAATATTTTGTTTCATAATAGTGTAACGTAACAGGGTTGATATACCTTAAACAAAGGTGACTATAAGTAACAGAGTTGACTAGCATTTAGAGAAAACCTTTTATTAATTAATAACATTGATCTTATAAAAAACTTTTTATCAGGGGTTAATAAACTACACAACCTTGTCTGTACTTTTTTACTGTTTTTCAGCGCTATATAGCTTTTTTTTTTTTAAGTTTATTCAAATCTCTATAACACTTGGCATGGTCTCTCCGAACCTGCTTTCTTCCACATGCCTTTTGAAAGCTAATACTGAAACTGGTAATCCCAAATTCCTTTCCCAAATCAGGGATTTCGAGAGGCAAGGGCATAACTGTAGGATGGCTAGACTGGCAAATAGCCAGGGGCCCACGAAGAAAGGGGGCTCCCATAATAGTTTCTAGCCAGGACCTCTGCGCTTCTAGGGTTAAAAGGCATACAAACATTGCTATCTTTCTCCCTTTTCCTCTGTCTTAATTTATCTTCCTTCCGTTTTCTTCTAACTTTTCTCTGCTCTCTTTTGGTATCTCGGATACATTTTTAACGACACCATCATATATCTTCTTTTTTTCTTTGCAGTCTTTCTTGTTCTGCTCTCAAATATTTTTCTCTTCGTATGGATCAGTATCTCTTCTAATTCTATACTGTTTTTGTTTCTTAACATTGTTCAATTTTGGAGCCATGACTACCTGAAATTATTTGTATAACATAAAATAATGTAATACCTCGTTTAAGGGCCCACCTAAAAAATTGCCACTATTGCGCGTGGCTATATTGTCAAAATTATGTGCATTAATTTTGGAGCAAGTTTTTTGTAATCTATACCTATACGATACAGACTAAATTTATGTAGCAGAATCACCTTGATGGTCCGATTTTTTAGGTAAGCTAACTTGCAGGTTATAGGCTATAAAATGCACTCCAAATTTAATGCACGTAATTTTGACAAAATACGAGGGGTATTTTTAAGGTAAGACCCGTTTTGTATTAAACACAAAATTACTATATGTTTTCTCAAAACTTCTTTTATAAATCTTTAACTATTTTTTCATATTGTTTTCAAGTTTATTTAAACATGCTTCATAGCGCTCAATGAAATGCTGCATGTCTACTTCATAGTAGTCTGCCATGTGAAGAAAGTCGCGCAGTTTTCACTTCTTCATCGTCGTTGAAACACAGGCTGCCGATGAACTCCTTTAGATATCGGAACAGGTGGTAGTCACTGGATGCGAGCTCCTAACTATTAGGTAGGTGGTCAAGTTGTTCCCATCCAATCTATTCCTATGATATAAGCATCCTGTGGTTAGTTTTAGGCAGCTGTGCCGATAGCTCATTGAGCTAATGGCATGGCAAAGTGGCTACTATATGAATAAAGTCATCTGTTACCTACGAGTCCATCTTGTTACTTATTACATAGTAACAGGGTTGACGGTAACAGAGTGGACGTACTGTTATAAAATGAGTTTTGTGCATCTTAGGCCGAACAAGTAATCAAAACTTATTTCTACTTTCAAACAAAAACCAGCCAATTTTCTTGCACAACAAACCATTTCCAATTATAGTGGCAAACTTACTCATAAACATGATAACAGAATTGACATCAATTAAACCTACTTTTCAGTTTAATCTTCGCTTTTCCAAGTAAATCCATAAAGGTACGTCTTTAAACATTCTAACTTTGTCAGAACTTTTCAATCATCACACGGAACGGATTATATAAAAATGTCGTTATGTAAAAATAATAAAACGCTGTGTTTCAATACTTTTCATCTTGAATAACAGTTGACTTTTTTAACATTACCCTCAAAAAAGCTGAAATAACTCTGGTTAAAAATAACTTATTAGGGTTTTACATGTTAAAAATGAAATAAATGGAATATTAGGAATCGGATGGCATCAAAAAAATTTTTTATATAAAACCATTACGTAAAATAAAAATGTTAATTAGCTCGATCAATGCAAAACGTTACAAACAATATAACTACTGTATGTTCAGTAGAGGGCCGCATCAATTAAAAAATAAAAAATAAAAAAGTATATACGCTTCTTAAAACATAGTTAAACAAGGTTTTTTTTTAAGATATAGGACCAGTTAATCTTAAGTTAGGTATGGAATTGTTTATGTAAGGCCAAAACGTGTAATAAATGTTCATTACCCTTGCGTATAGATATTTTGGTCCCATTATGGTAGAATGACCCACATTTCTGAAGCTACATCATTATTAGTCATTATGCTAATGATATAATGTTCAAATAAAATAAGACGAAACTGTGGTATGGAAGTGCATATATAGAAAGGAAAAAAGTTCTAACCATAAAAATCATTTGGATATGCATTTCAGATGTTTTTTGGGGTTAAAGGTTTTTTCCCTTCATATACAGCTTCATTTGATTGTCGTGAGTGGATAATTCCATAAAATAGTTTGCATTTAAAGTTTGCTTTTTTTCCACCAAAGCTCCAGATTTATATTTTTTAAACTTACATAGCTGAGCACTTTGCGTGGAACCATTCCTCAACGTTTTGCTGCATTTTTTGAAGTGGCATATATGCCCATGTCATACCACATTACAATAAATATGTTTCAGCATATTCATTTATTAACCTCAAATTTGTGTTTGATGGTTTATCCTTGCTATTATATTTATGTGAAAGTTTCAAGTGTAACTTTTAGTTTGGGATTTTCATTTAAATAACACACTAGTACTTGCAGAAGGCAACGGGAAACCACTGCATTACTCTCTCTTCCCTGGTATATACTGGACCTGTCTAAGGACAGAATATTCACTATATACACTAGAACTGCAGTGAAAAATTTAATTCGTATCACTTCTGTGCTAATGCTATTATTGCCTGAAATGTGCAGCACCTTGATTATTTATTAGTATTTATTTTATAAATTATGAAATGAGCATTCATTTTTGTAATTGCTTTATTTTTATTTATTCTGCATGAATTTGATATGCAATTTTAATACATATGATGATTACAGTACTCTACATACACTCCTTCGCCAATCTCCAAGAGTCTCTCTGAAAAATATTTGCTTGTGGGCTATTTTGCAACAGTTTCACATGTTTGTTTTGAACCTCAAAATGGATGCATTATGTTAAGTGTAGATTTCTTACATAAACAAATCATATACAGGAGTTACTCTATCAATGATTGAAAATGTTTAATAAGATTAAAAACAGTTCAATTTAATGGATTATGTTACTAAAGGTGAACTCTGAAACCAAACCTTGTAATAATTACTTATCAGAATAATATCAATATAGTTCAAGGTCTTTATATGGCAATTGGATATACAAGACATGAACTGTTCATTGTAAAATCACGATACATCAATTTCAAATATACCTATCCTATACTTATCAAGGCCTCCATATCTCACATATGTTGTTTATCAGCTTTTTCAGTGAGTGAAATAACCCCGAATAAAATGGATAAATGCTGCAAGCTGGATTGAAACGCATATGTTACAATAATTAAATACAGAAGAGTTCCAAGCATTTGAGTCTCTACACGTGGAATTTCTACATAAAAGCTTAATTTTGGTTAATTTTTAATAACATTATCAAAATTTTAATAGCAATATCCAAAGCTTTGAATACAATAAACAAAAGATTTTCATTGTATTTGCATAACAATACCTGATTGATAACAAACCATGATCACATTAAGTAATAATGCCCACTGTAATTTGAAAATGTTCATGTAAACTTCTTTGGAAGGTCAATAAAATTGCAAAGCTCAAAAATCTTAAAACTTGGATGAAATGGTATACAAGGTAGAGCATATAATTTGGTATTAAGCAAATGTAAATGATGTTAATTTACTGATTGCATTCCTTTATAAAACAAGAGGATAAGTAAAGTCCCAGGCGACGCAGAGTTTTCAGCTAGTTATTTTATATATTTTATTATTTTATTTTGTTTTTTGTAATAACAAGAAATTAAGCCTCCCGAGGAAGGTATAGGAAAGTAGCGGAAGCTCTGGGTTCATTTATTTTTTTTATTTCTTCATCTGCACTTTTTAACCCCCCATTTTTTTAATCAAAGGTTGATTTTCTCGAACCTTGTACTTAGAAAATATAAAAGAACCCTATATTCTTTCCTTTCTCATTATTTTGGATCGAATGATATATGACACCCTATATTTTGCCATAAATTTCTAAAGACCAAGTGATTGCCACCCCCACAATTCCCACTCTATTGGGACAATTCGGCCCAAACTTTACAGTGATGTTGATCTTTCTTAGAGGAATGTGTATATCGAATTTCACTCCTTTATATGCATAAATACGTGTAGACCTTTTGGTCCCCTCTAACTTCTGCCCCCGAAACTCCGACCCCAGTGGGCCAATCAAAACCAAACTAAATAGCGAAGATGTACATGCCCATAGTAAGCTACATTCCGCATTTCGACCTTCTAACTCAAAAAATGCGGAAATTATGAAGGGGACGGACGGACAGACGGACATTGTGAAAACAATAAGTAGCTTCATTCTTCCACTACTTAATAACTCCCCATTTAAAGAGAGAAAAATTGCTACCTGTATAAATCACATAAATCATCACTATAAAAAAGTACTTAAGGAATTAAAATTACAGCAATTTTCCTATGTAGGTTCCTTAATTATTAATGAATATATACATGTATAATGATTTTCCTTCGTTGTCAGAAGTTTAAAATATAAATGTTTTTCAAATAAATTTCTTGATGTTAACAGTTTTCTATCCTGTAAAAGCATATTTTCTAAACATCAATTCAGAAAAGAAAAAAGGAAATCATAATCTGAACTTGTAAATACATAAATCTTTAAAGGTTCACTTGTTAATTGTTCACAGTCCAGGATGAAATGCGGTATATTCATCTCATTAAAATGGCTCTTCCGATTACGTACATCACAGTTAAAGCACCTCCGAAAACACTCATCAATTGTACACCATTTCTAAGTTGATCACAGCTTTTAACACCATATCGGCAAAAATTAACAAAATGTTCACAGTTATTTTTTAACAAACTATAATCTTCATAAATCCCAATAGCATCAATAGCTTTTTGGACAATGTCTAATTGCTGATGTGGAGTATGATTATTATCCTTGCTGTTGTTAATTCGGACTTTGCTGTCATTCCAGACTTTGTTCAATTCATGGCAATCCACATAACCAGAACTAGAATTTAAAACATTTCCAAAACGGCTAGTAATGAAAAAATTGGAAGATGGTGAAAAAAAACTTTCCCCTGGTATAAATGCATGAACCACAGCATTTTCATAATCTAGGTCAAGCCTAGCTTTTCCTATGTAAATACCCCAATGATTTATGTATCCTCTATTGAATTCAAGTGCATCACCAGGTCGAACTTCCTTAAGTAAGAAACTAATTTCAGTTGGAATAAACCATTTTGATTTATAACTGCTTGGTCTTGGAGTTTCCAAGGTTAAAGAATTTTCTTCTGTATTTACCGATTCCATTAGAATATTTGTCCTAAAAGATTATAAATAAAATAAAATTAAAAAAAATATATATATATATCTGAAAACTTAAATTTATACAGTAAAACCTCATTTTAACGTATTGCAAGGGAACTGGAATTTTGCAAGTTATTCTGAGTGTACATTAATTTTGAACCTTATTCTTGTACACAATTCATATACAGTATGGCAACAGGAAAACAAAAATATAATACACGGTAATGTGTATTAAATTTAATCCAAAAGATGTACAGAATAATGCAACACTTTATATTATGTACGATACTGATCAGTCAAGTATCAGTAGAACCCCGTTAATACGCGGCTGCTTAATACGTAATACCGCTTAATACGTGATTTTCCTTCGGTCCCTTCCCCTTGAAAGCTATTTCTATGTAAATTCAGCCTGTTAATACATATTTATTTTTTCAGTGATCCCGGATAATATGATCCGGCTTAAAAAATTAAGAAATTCATTCTAGGAATCTTAAATTATTTGCAATGCGTTTGCAGAATTTTTTTTAGTCATGCGATATTAGATGTTGCGAATTCTGATTGGTTCTATTAGACATAAACAATGAAGCATGCGTTCTTACATAACCCCGAATTCTGATGGTTCCATCAGACATCAATAATGACTGACGTATTCTTCCACAGCTGGTTCAATCCATATGAAATCAACCAATAAAAAAGTAATTTGCTGCTGACATATTTTATTTTATTTTTACACATGCATTTTATGTTTATGCATGTATCTGGGAGTATAAAATGAGTTTTTAAAAAAATTTACCACTACCATTATGGATTCTAGGAGTCATTTTGTTTATAAGGATCAGCAGTTTTTGGCGTTTTTAGAGGTTTGCGATAAGTTAAATAACTTTTTTATTTATTAAGATATCAGCTTGAAATAAAAACCATCTTATTCTAAATGATATCATCTACAAATCATGTTATGGTCAAAAATGTGTTAAGTTTTAAGGAAGACAAATTGAAAAGGGAAGGAAAAATTCCGCGAAATATTGGAGTGTTTCTTCAGTGATTATCTTACATTTAAGTTTTAAGGAAATAACCTAAAGCTTAACTAGAAAAATGTGTTTTGATTAGAATAAATTGAAGAATTTAGGGAATTTTTTCCAAAGAAGGGATTAAAACACAACTTTAATGTTTTTTCCTATTAACAATATAATAGAGGACAAGAATTAAAATTTTGATACCTTTTAAATGCCTCCTTTAGTTTTTACTGGAAATTCAAATGTCGCAATTTGTCCAAAATTGCAGATTTTCAAACAGGTATATCTTAAAAAGGACTGAATCAAAAAATCTAAAATGTTCAAAAAATACCCTTCTAGTAACTGGAAATCAACACACAAAATTTCATCATTGTGTTTTAATGAGAAGTATTTTTTTTTATTAAAGAAAAAAGCAAAAATACACAGTATGACGCAGTGATGCAGATGCCTAAAGTGTTAAAACACCGAAAAAAAAGTGGGTTATTTTAGTGAAAAATAAATATTCTGTTAGTACAGTGTAGACAGCATATGGATATTAATATTAGGTTTTAGTCAGGTTTACAGTTACTTTTTTTAATTTACATTTTTTTGAGAATATACAATTAACGCAAACGATAATAAGTACATGTACTGGTAATCTGAAAATAATGTTGAAAGGTCTGGTATACTGCATTCTAATAATAAAAGAAAACTAGGCCTATATATACAAAATGTGTAAACTGTAAATGAAGAGTAGGGTAGATGTACCAGACATTACTGTGAAACAAAATTGTGTACGTAAATCAAATTGCATTTGAAACTTTTTTAGTTATACCATTAAATTGTAAATACATGTATAATGCAGAATGTGCTAATCTCTAAACAATTATTGTATCTTTAAAAGCTAATAAGTTATTAAATTTTTTCCTAACTAATGCATGAATCCCCAGTAGTTGACAATTAATGCACCAGAAGTTGACAGGCAGTTTTCACCAGTAACTGACAATATTTTAATTGCACATTTTTATTATATATTTTTACAATAAAAAATTGACAACATTCAAAAGTAGCTGATGAAATCAAGCATTTAAGAATGTGTAAAGTATTTAACATTCACTAAAATTGTGCTTTTTAAAACTGAACTTGTTCATATAAATCATTTATCTTTTTTTCCTTTGAAATAATGAATAAAATCAGTCCACTCCCATGTAGAGTGCAAGGACCATAGAAAATGAAGGAGTTTGCCATTAATGCATTATCATCAGATATTACTTGCCAACAAATTGTTCTTAGAAAAACTTGATTTTTGACGGTTGTTCTCCTACTTGCAAAATTCATCCAATTCATCCTATGCTACTTCGTATCATACTAAACAGAATGCATTAAATGAATTTTTTGCATAGAATCGCCCCTACTACCTCCCCTAAAAGTTTGTACATTGAATTTTGAATCACCCTGTATATAATAACAGTTTCACTTTGCTGAAAATTTCACCTTTGTCGTTCAATATAAAATCCAGAGCTACCATTGGAATAACCCTCAAGTTACCTTGCACCCTTTGAAATTTGAATCATAGTATTACCTAAATGATGGTGAAATTTGCCACAGAAGCCTTTGTGTTATAAGTGATTGTTTGGGCCATATTACTGTGGCTGTGCACTGCTTTCAAAAACATTTTACTGAAGATATTAAAAAAAATGTTCCTTTAGTAATAAAATTGTTTTAGTGATGGAGCTGGCAGCCAGTATAAAAACAAAAAAACCTTTTTGAGCATTTGCAACCACTCTAAAGACTTTGGTCTTGAATCAGAGTGGCATTTTTTTACCACTTCTGACAGGAAGAATGCCTGTGATGGTATTGGAGGGACCACAAAAAGGGCTGCCTCTAGGTGTAATTTGCAAAGACCTTATTCAGACCAGATAACTTCAGGTTTGTACCACAAAATCCTAGTGTGACATAGTGTCATGTTCACTCAAAAAGTGAAACTTACATGAACATAATGTTTCTTTTTGAAACAGGGTCTTTCAAAATAAATGACTTTTTGGTATGCGTTTGGTGGATTGGTTAAATTAAAAATGTGTGTATGGAAAACTGTGACTTGATGATTCATTTTTATCATCCACATGGGCCTCAAACATCATTCAAGATTTCAAAAACTGACAGAGTGTGGGTCCCAGTGACAAAGGTTTTGAGGAAACTATCACCATTGGACGGGCCAGGGCTACAACATAACTGAAAAATTACGTCAACTTTCTCAACTGCTCAATACAGTGATGACCTTTGGACAACTAAAGTAAATAAAATGACTTGATCATGCCCAAAGATAAGTATAGTTTATCAATTACAAGAATGTAAAAATTGCAGTATTTTTTTTTAAGTTTCAAAGCACAAAAAAAGTTTGAATCTACCATAAAATGTAAGTAGGCTTATGTTTTGTTTTTAATTTATTTTAATGTATTTTTAATAGTATATATACATGTGTGTTTCATTATTTACACATATTCATGGGTACTCTTCATTTACAGTTTACACATTTTGTACATATAGGCCTAGTTTTCTTTTATTATTAGAATGCAGTATACCAGATCTTTCAACATTATTTTCAGAGTACCAGTATTTATTAAAGTTTGCGTTAATTGTATATTCTCAAATATCTAAATTAAAAAAAAGTAATTGTAAACCTAGCTAAAACCTAATATTAATATTGTAGCGATCCTACCAAATGGGCTCAAAATGAGGCCAGGAATTTTTTTCACCTTCATCGCCCCTCCTTTTCGGTTCATTTTCTTCTTACCTCTTTAAATTTTTCTTTCCGTTGCTGGGAAAAGTTTTTTTTTTTTTTTTTGGAAGTTACAGTTGTCTCCCTCCTTATTAAAGGGATCACATGACGTGTTCGGTAAGCATCACTGTCCTGCCTAATCATAATTATATTACTCACGTAGAAAACTTTCAATGTGTGATAATTAAGGCATTTCTTTTGCTTGGTGATAATGGGTTTTAAAGTTTAAGTCCTAAAGGCAACGGTAAAAAGATAATTAAGAGGCTTTCGCTTACGGTAATTTTGCAATTGTATGGGGCGTGTTGAGTGTCTTATCTTATTGAGCTAAAAACCAACTTCCTATCTCTATTCTCTTCAATCTAACTTCCCTGCATTGTTCTCCAACATTGTTACCTAGGGGCTTTTGCTATTTATTAAATATTCATCGTTTTTTTTTTTTATCTCGTCGATTCTGACAAAACAAGTTTTTAGATTAAGAAACTATTAATATTCTTTCAAATCTAGTCAAATCAAATCAAAAATATTTCTTTTTTTCAAACTCTTAATTCTTAATTGTTATCTTTAGCTTTTATTTTTATTTAAGTTTTAAAGCAGAGAATTTTTCCCTGTTAAGAAGTTATTTAATAGCCTGGTATTGTTATTATATTTGTGTTCTTTTTACGTCAAAACAATCAATTTAACGAATTAAAGTGCTTTTGCGCTTTTTTGCCTTTGTTGGTTCCTCATGCTTCGTGCTCATGTGGAGCTCGAGGGATTTTTCTAGCTGGTTGACCAGTTTGGTTTTTGGTGGGCAGTTGGGTACTGGTTTTTGGCTTGGTCGGTTCTTATAATGATCGACAACCCGTATCCTCCATAAACCTTCATGATAAAGCCATCAGTATTGGCAAATTGTGGATGGTTTTCTTGCCGACAGAATATGATGTCTTCGGATCATTTTCATCGCCTTTGGATAGATTTCTTTTGCATCAAGTTCTTTCTTTAGATGTGGATCCCTTCTTTACTTGGCTAATCGCCTTCTCGGCCAGCTTTTGGTAAGGCCTTTTCCTACTTTTCCTTCGATGTTTGCCTCCGTGTGTTTGAAGCGACGTTCTTGAATGGTTAGATTATACATGAACATTTTTGACGCTTAACGCCTTCGAACAAGGTTTAATGGCTGCACCAGACTCTCTTTTGTGGGCTATTGAGCCGTCACTTCAAACATGACTAAATGATTTCTTTCAAGCCTTTCTCAAGAAGTTTTATCCAGGATCACTGGCTTCATCCGGAAGATTGATTTGTTCTACCAGAACTGTTCTTCATAAATGGAACTGTCCTTACGTTTAGATTTTTTTTTTTTTTACGTTTCATAATTGCTGAATATTTTATTAATTATTTATGTGTATTCCACTTCCGCTAAATTTATTTTTATTTTCTAGTTTCTTTCCAGCCCAGAGTGTGGGTCCACCCTGACTCGTCGTCTGCCTTCCTGATTGTCTTCTTTCCCAGTATGGCATTTGCTGTGTCGCTTCATGTCTTCCCATGTCTGATTTCCTTTGTTGTTCAAGTATCTCATGTAGTATTTGCCTAATTTTTTTGTTTCCCCCTTTTAACCTTTATCGTGGCCACTGAATTTTATTATCGTGGCCGCTTGCTTGTATTTTTACGTTTGTTTCCTGTATTTTCCTGTTTTCGTTTTCTTTCTCTTCTTTTACAGGGTGCACACTCCAACCGGGGAGCAATAGTATCAACAGAAGTTTTTTGGTCAACCACCTTGTTTGCAAGTTGTTCACAAGGTTGTTTTTTTTTTTCCCCCTTCAAATAAAGTCCTAACAGAATTGAAGTCAAATCAGAACTATTTTCGTCCTCATCCTCATAGATCTTTCCACCTCAACATGTGGTTCAACAGTTAACTTTTCTTTCGTGGACTCAGACTTACAGCTTTGGTGTCAATTACTTATTCCTTTTACTGTCATCTTTTATATCCTCTCTTTTATTCAGAGCAATAAAATGTCATTTTGTTTGGAATCGTCAATTACAATTATTTTTAAAAGTTGATTAACTAAAAACATCTTTTAGTTGATACTTTTAGAGTAATGGGGGTTCATTAATTGTCAATTACTAAGAGATAATTTGCTTTTCTAAAATTGGGGGATTTTTGGTCTACTACCCAATCTTAACTTCTTTCTACTTTAAATTTGGTCCTTCGCCTGTCCCTAAACTAAGTTTTTTTTGTTGAAGGTTAACTTTAATTCCCCTCCGCGAGCCTGCTTAGACCTTTGAACTGTTCGCACTTTAATAAAAAAAGCTCGCAACAATATCCATATGCTACCTACATTATACTAACAAGATATTTATTTTTCACTAAAATAACCCACTTTCATCAGTGTTTTAACACTTTAGGCATCTCCATCAATATGAATCGTACTGTATATCTTTCTTTTTTTTCTTTAATTAAAAGAAATACTTCTGATTAAAACACAAAGTTGAAATTTTATGTGTTTATTACATGTTTTGTGAAAATTTCAGATTTTTTGATTTGGTCCTTTTTGAGATATACCTGTTTGAAAATCAGCAACTTTGGACAAATTGCTATATTTGAAGGCCTGTAAAACCTAAAGGAGGAACTTATAACGTATCAAAATTTTTTTAAGTCTTGTCCTCTATTATATCTTTAACGGGAAAAAACAAAGTTGTGTTTTAATCCCTTCTTTGGAAAAAATTCCCTAAATTCTTCAATTTATTGTAATCAAAACACATTTTTCTAGTTAAGTTTTAGGTTATTTCCTTAAAACTTAACACATTTTTGTTCATAACATGATTTGTAGATGGTTTCATTTAGAATAAGATGGTGTTTATTTAAAGTTGATATCTTAATAAATAAAAAAGTTATTTAACTTATCGCTAACTTCTAAAAACACCGAAAACGGCTGATCCTTAACAACAAAATGGCTCCTAGAATCCATAATGATAGTGGTAAAGTTTTTTTAAAAAATCATGTTATACTCCCAGTTACATACATAAACAGAAAAGGCATGTGTAAAAATAATATATGTCAGCAACACCCATTGGTTGATTTCATATGGATTGACCCAGCCGCAAATTACGATTTGTTCTCATTAAGTATATAAACATATTCATATTCATATAAACAAACAAATATATTCATAAACATATAAGCCTTGATAAATGATATTCAGAATTTCAATTCTTCACAATCCTATTCACAGCATTTTTATATCATGCTTGTTAGCATTTAGCATTTTTATTTCGTTAAGTTTTATTTTTATCATCTCAGAAGAAGAACCGCAACGATCTTACGCTGACTAGAAATTGGACATTTTGGATACTGCAAAAAAATCAACCATGAAAAGGACAAATTTGGCAAAAATGCTGAATATCTCCTATACAACTCTATTAATGCTTCTTAAAAATGAAGAGAAAATTAGGGAATAAGCGGAATCTGGTTGTACTTGAAAGAATGTAATTTCTAATAATTATATACAATAATATAAACAACTCAAATAACAAGAGTTCTTTCCAGAAATAACTAAAATAAACAACACTTGAGTTTTTCAATCCCGGATAATACATAATCCTGAATAATATGTAGTTTTTACTCGATCCCCTGAAACTAGTATTAATGGGGTTCTACTGTATTACAATAGATTATATGAAAAAAATCTGTAATTACCGTTGCTTTGTTTGCAAAACTTGCGTTCCCAAAAATAACAACCAATTGCAGTACTATTTTGGTGTATAAACACTGATTGGCTGCCAATAAGCAATTTTCATGCTTTCCCGTTGCACTTTCTCACTAGCTGTTCAAATTCTGGACCAATCAAAGCAAGGATTGTGACCTATGATCGTCGTCAAGAGGGGATAGCTTACCTAGGGAACGATAAATTACAACATTAATCTGAAATGTACATTAAAGTGAGGTAAGTTTTAACAGAATTTTACTGTATTTATTTGACATATAAATAAATATAATATACAGGGTGTCTCAAAATTCCATGCATTTATGGGAAAGTAAATTTCATCATGCTGGGTCACAGGAAAGCATCACCAAAAACATCACATGTAAGAGATAGATGGGATAGAGAAACAGCAAGAATACAATACAGGAAGCAATGTAAAGCTTTTTATTGGGCGAAACTTTACAGTTCAACAACTAGTAAACACAAAATACAGTTTCACAAGAAGTGTTCAAAGTTCCGACCATTTACAGTGATGCATGTCAGATATCGACGCCACATGGGATTGTAGAGATACGTCCATTGCAGCAGCAATTATACCTGGATTACTGCCCACAGCGTGTAACTCATCTTCCATGACTTGTATTCAGGCCAATAGCAACTGTGATGCACCATGCATGCTATCCGTCAATTTCCATAGTTCGTAAAGGCAACTGTGCTCCCAATTGAAATGATCAATTATTTGAGATATATCGCTATAATTATTGCGTTTCTGTGGGGGATTCGATGGGATGGTACAGGACTAGACTTATGGACTATGGGTTACCTGGTGGTAAAGTCTCCGGCTCCGACGTTTATTCGTTGCGGTGGAATGGATGACTGGCGTGTCATCAAAAAACGATTACGGCTGGGAAGTGAGAATAGCTGGCGAACGTTCGTTTTCAAAACATCAACAACAACGACAATGGTGGGCACAACAATGGATAGACAATACAGAAACAAACACCACTACAATCATGAGGATCGTGCGCGATAACAATTACATGTTAATCGCCGACACGACACTTCCTCCCGTCGCACTTAGCTAGGGCGAATACCGCTGGGGCGGATGCCGGGTGCGACCGGAGCGCCGGAGAGTTACTGTATTCTCAGTCAGTTGGTCTCGACGACGCGTGGTGTCTGTTTCTGAGCGCACTGGAAGTTCATTCTCTTCCGCACCTAGTCGATGCGGCTCAATTGGCTCGGGGGAGTCGCACAAGTCTGGCGGCGAATCCTCGACCGCTGGAAATGGAGTTGCTGCCGTGGTACTTAGTTCATAATCGGCGGCAACCGGGATCACCTCGGTTGGGGTGGTTGGGCAAACTGTTGCTGGGGAAGTGCACTCGCTAAAGCGCACCCGTCGAGGCGTTGCTGGTTTCCCCGTTCCTTCTCGGGGTGGCGCACTCGGGCGTTCTATGTCTCGTGGCTTAAGCTGGTCGATGTGGCGTTTCGAATAATTGTTGTCAACCGCCACTTCGTAGTGGAGATCTCCTAAGCGACGACTGACAACACCTGGAAGCCATTTTCTTTGGGAAACATTCCCTGACGACACATAGACTGGTTGCCCAACCCGAAGTGATCTGAACTTGGCTGAGAACGAAGCTTGGTGACGCTGTTGCACTCGCTGGTATACGTCTTGTGGCCGTAACATATCCAGACGAGTGTACAGTTCTCTTCCCAAAAACAATTTTGCGGGAGACTCCTCCTTGGTGGCATGTGGCGCTCTTCGATATCGTTCCAGGAACGTATTAAGGTTTCGTTGCAAGCTGGCTGGCGTCGTACCCATGGCTTTCAATGCACATTTTATCATCTGTACATAGCGCTCAGCTTGCCCGTTGGTGGATGGGTGGTATGGCGCTGTGCGTTTGTGGAACCGTACTCCTCGCACTTTCAGGTACGTCGTAAATTCGTCGGCGACAAACTGGGGGTCATTGTCAGAGACCACGGTGGTTGGTATTCCGTGTCTCGCGAACAGCTCATCCAGGATGTCGATGGTGGCTGTCGCGGTCGTCGACGAAGTTACCTTCGCTTCCACCCACTTGCTGTACGCATCTACTACTATCAGAAGCATTTTCCCCGACACTGGTCCGGCATAGTCCACATGGATTCTTTCCCATGGCCCCTTGGGATACTCCCAATGGTGGGTTCGAAACTGGGGAGGTGCGCTGGAAGTCGTTGCACATTGAGCGCACGTTCTGACGGTGCGTTCGATGTCAGCGTCAATACCGGGCCAGTATACGAACGAGCGGGCAAGGCCTTTCATCTTGCCCATCCCTAGATGGCCGGTGTGGAGGTCATCTAGGACTGGTTGCCGCAGTGGTGGTGGAATCACTACTCGATGTTCGTAGAGTAGACAACCAGTGCTCGTTGTATACCTGTCTTCGGGTGCTTTGAAACCAGAGCGACCTAGATCCCGTCCTCGAGCTAGCTCCTGGACCATTCGACCCAGTCTTGGATCGCTTCTTGTGGCTTTGGCGATGTCCTCTGGCCGAATGGGTAACTGGCTCATTTGGTGGATCACAAATCCCTCAAATCCATCTTCCTCTTCTTCTTCTACCCTGTTAATTGACGTAATGCGAGAGCAATAGTCGGCGTTTGAATGGTCCTTTGTTGGCTTGTATGAAATGGAATAATTAAAATTACTCAAGATATTCTGCGTAATTGGCCATGCGACTAATGCACAGGGTTGGGAGAGATTTATGTGGATGAAATATTTGAGTTAGTGGCTTGTGGTCTGTGACTAACTCAAATTTTCTCGCGTACAGATAGTTAAAAAATTTTTTAACAGCCCATACGATGGCAAGGGCTTCTTTGCCGTTCCGTTTCTGAAAGAGATCGGCTGGCATATGCTATGGGTCTTTCTTTACCGTTGGCTAGTCTGTGACTCAATACAGCCCCTAATCCAAAGCTACTTGCATCTGTGGCGAGAATGACTGGGAGAGAGGGGTCATATTGGGTGAGGACCTGCGGCGAGATGAGGATGGTCTTGAGCTCCTCATAGGCCTTTCGTGCTTTGTCGGTCCACACGAATTTATCGTGGCCCAGCATTTCTCGGAGTGGCTTTGCTTTGTGGGAAAGATTTGGAATAAAGGCGCTGTAGTAGGTCGCTTTCCCCAGGAAGAGCTGCAACTCCTCGGAAGACGATGCTATGGGGGCTTTTTGTATGGTAGGATATGTTCATTTGATTTATGGAGGCCATTCTTATTAACATGTCCCAAACAGTTCAGTGACGTGGCTGCGAGGATACATTTTGTACGGTTAAGATGGAATCCGTGGTGGTCCAACCGACGTAGCGTTTGGCGTAACGCTTCCACTAGCTTGTCAAATGTCGGGGCAAACACAATGATGTCGTCAAAAAAATTGACCACATTTTCTGCTTCTCGGAACACCTCCCCCATCCGACGTTGCCACAACGCTGGTATATTTGCGGCACCATAGACGGCTCTAGTTGGTCTCACCAGTCCATGGGTCGGCGTGTTCAGAGTCAGAACCTCCCGGAATTTGGCGTCGATTGGTAAGTGGGTGTATGCATCCGTGATGTCTAGATGAGCAAACCACCCAGCCCCTCTCATTTTGTTAAATATATCCTCTATTTTAGGAATCTGGTACTCATCTACGATCATCTGCCTGTTGACCGTAGGCTTGTAGTTTCCAGTGATTCGCAGCGCACCGTTTTTTTTAACCACTACGTGGGTTGGCGAAGCCCACTTGGAAAAATCGACACGTTCGTAAAAGCCAGCTTTGATTTTTTCCTCGATGGCGGCAGCATATTGATCACGTAGAGCAAGTGGGACATCCCTTGCTCTAGCAAAGACAGGGGTGGCATCTGGCACAAGATGAACTGAAGCTGGTGGCCCCCTCAGCTTCCCTGCTGTGGTTTGAAAGATGTGGTCAAATTCTCTCACTACACAGTCCAGTTGGTATTGTTGTTCCTTGGTTAAAAGTCCCTTGTCTGGATTTTCTTGGATGGCTTGAATGGGTGCGAACAATTTGTCGAATTGGATCTCGTGGACGAAACTGGCGATCCATTCGCGACCCATTAATCCCGTAGAATTTCCTTCCACCACATACAGATCCATATTACGGCTGGTGCTGCCAATGGTCACTCGCACTCTTACTTTTCCGAGGCAACGCACCTGGTGACCAGTGTAACTTCAGAATTGACGGTCAGTCTTCTGCAGGCGTATTCGTGGTTTGATTTTGCGTAAACGGGTGACACCAACGATACCACAGGGTGCCCCCGTGTCGACCTCCATCTGCAGATGATTGCCGTCAATTGAAACGTCTATCACATTTGTGTGGGAAGTTGCCTGCCTTGGAGATGAAATCTGGTTCAGTGACTGGACCCGATCTATTGGAACTGGAGTCTCATTGGGTGGGGTACGACAGGTACCCTTAGGCTTTGCACGACAGGCTCTGGCAATATGTCCGGTCATCTGGCAGGAGTAGCAGGTTACGGTTTTGAAACGACAGGTGTCTGCCCAATGCAGACCACCACACCTGCCACACGGTTGTTTTGGCACAGTCTTGGTTCTGTTGCTGCTGGAATGGCGACTTGTTGCGGAACGATTGCGCTCGTTGCTCGCACTCGCTCGAAGAGGCTTCTTCTGTCGACTCCTCCCACGATGGTTTGATTTGGTACTTGGGGCTTCATATCCAAGTTTATTCGTAGCCTCGGGTGCTGGTTGGCTTACAGCCTTCCCGATGGCCCATGTGGCTTCTAGACTTTGGGCGATAGCATATGCCTTATCAAAATCATCTGGCTGTTTGGCGATGATTTCGTCACGTGTCTCGGGGGAACGAAGACCATGAAGAAATTGCTCTATTAGCATCCGGTCTAAAAAGTCACCATATTGGCAGTGTGCTGCACTTTTACGTAGGCGGAGTGCGAACTGGGCCACTGACTCTTCTGGATGTTGAATGACAGTCCGGAATTTGATGCTTTCTACATACTTGTTTCGTGGACGGTCGTAGTGGCCAGTCAATATTGCTTTAAGTTCCTCGTAGGGAATCGCCTCTGGTTCTTTTGGGCTTGCCAGGATTTTCAGTACACCGTTTAATTTCGCGCCCATGTGTACTCGTGCATAAGCGGCATACGGGGTAGTGGGAATATTCGAGAGCTGCAGCGCCCACTCAAATCTCTTGAAATATTCTCCAACGGACGTCTCCTCGTCCATTCGGAACGGCAGCATGGTAAATGGAGGAGGCCGTGGCGAGGCTAGTTCTGCAGCAAGCTCTGCGCCAGGAGCGGGGGACGCCGTTGCCATCTGGGCTACGGCCGTGTCGGTGGCGACGTACAGGGCTGTGGCGATCATCTTCGATAGCTCCTGCATTAATTCGGGTGGTACGGCCATCGTGGATTTGTCACTGATAGGGTAAGTATGTCCTTATTAATAATGTCTCTTTATGTTTGGTTGTGGCACTTTAATTGTGAACAGCGTTCTTTTTTTTCTTCTTTCAACTCAAGATGGCGATGGGAGCTGCGTTCACTTCCAGCGGCGTCGGAGCGTTCGGCGATGGCATTTAAATGAGCAATCCCACTTCTTACACCAAAATTTATTGCGTTTCTGTGGGGGATTCGATGGGATGGTACAGGACTAGACTTATGGACTATGGGTTACCTGGTGGTAAAGTCTCCGGCTCCGACGTTTATTCGTTGCGGTGGAATGGATGACTGGCGTGTCATCAAAAAACGATTACGGCTGGGAAGTGAGAATAGCTGGCGAACGTTCGTTTTCAAAACATCAACAACAACGACAATGGTGGGCACAACAATGGATAGACAATACAGAAACAAACACCACTACAATCATGAGGATCGTGCGCGATAACAATTACATGTTAATCGCCGACACGACAATAATCCCAAACAATAACCACAATGTTTTTTGATGCTAACCAACTCTTAACCAAACTGCAAACGGTTTGGTAAACGAAGCAGGCCATACAGTCCATCTTGATCAAGAGGTAACCACGGTTACTTAACCGTGATCAAGGTGTAGTGCGAACGTAGCCATATAGAACAACAATGATGGCACTTTATTAGTATTGACAGAATGTCCTCACCCAAGCCGTTCCTTTGGCACGTTCCGATTTGTTTCTGCATAAAGAACACCTTCGAAAGATGCAATAGACACAGCAACACTGAAAACAGCTTGAATTGTGGTAAAGTTCAATGTAGTTGGCAATAAAGATCATTAAAGGATCTTGGATTTTTCTGGTAAGTTATTAGTTTTAACTCTGTCTACTCAATGAGAATTTATTCATAAAAATTCCCTGGAACTTCAGCTTTTCTTTGTAGAAAGGCATGCAGCTTTTGTAATTCTACCACTGCACTCTGTCAAATGTCTACCACAAAGTACATTTTACAACCCACCTTGGAATATTTAGTAGCATTTGGCTAGAGGGCTACTAGTTTTGGTTTGGTTTGTTTGGTATTAACGTCCTTTTCCACTGCCATGGTCATTTCAGGACTGCATTATAGGGGCTGCAAATTTTGCCTCACAAGGGTTCTTTAACGTGCGGCCGGCAAACGACTACACGGGACCAACGGCTTTACTTCCCTTCCGAAGTGCGTGTTCTCAGGATTTTCCCCCTGAAAATTTTGTTGAGTATAGTGTTGTACTTGCCAGATTTGGTATCCAATACACTACATGATCAAAGGAGTTGGGACACCCCTGTGAACACCTGGGGTGTTTCTCCTGGACTGGACTGGGCCCGCTCATCAAGGTGGACGGAAACCTCATTGCTGATGGCTACAAGACCATTCCGGATAACAGGGCACTTCCAGTGCAGTGGGAACACTTCGGTGACGGGCTGTTCCTCTTCCAGCACGACAATGCGCCTTCCCACAGAGCAAGATCCATATCCGACTGGTTTGAAGAGATGCGGGTTGAAGAACTGGATTGGCCCGCCCAGAGTCTTGATCTCAACCCCATCGAACATCTTTAGGACGAATTGGAACGACGTGCGAGATCCAGGATGGTTCGCCTTACATCTGTCCAGGAACTGAGCACGACACTCCTCGAGGAATGGAGGTCAATATCTGTGGACACATACCGTAAACTTGTGGACAGTATGCTATGTAGGATGGAGGCAGTGATAGCAGCTTGGGGTGGTCCTACACACAACTGATTGAAGCTTTTTGCGGCTTTACGGTAGAGCAACAGGTGTCCCAACTCTCTTTGATCATGTAGTGTACATTCATACAGTGATTTTTCTAATAACTGTCAGCTAAACCATACACAAGGTGCAGGGTTCTCCCCAGGCACTTTTGAAGGGGCACGCCGCCTGGCTGAATGCACAAAAATTACACAACACTACATAATGCTTTATTAGTTTTTAATTTTTGTCCGCTCGGCTAATAAAATTTTCTGGGGAAAACACTGAGATGCATATTCGTCAACTCTGCGTTAGTATAACAATGCATGTTCTCCATATGACATCGCAAGCCTTAATGAGTGCACATTTGTTTGTATCATGTGATGCTTTCCCATGTGAATATGGCTCAGTGCGATGTTCGCTACCTCCCGTCAAATTTTGCATGTGAAATTTTGAGATACCCTGTATAAATAAAATGAAATAATTGAAATACATAGCTTTAAACTGCAAAAGTTTAGAAAAGTGGCTGAAAATCAGTACAAATATCAAATAAAGGATGGGTTTAATTTATTTTTGGATTAGAGGCTACAAATTACAGAACTGAACATGAAATAGTATCATTCAGAATTCATAAGTTTTTCTTCAATGACATTTATGAAATACATTTCTAATATATGAAAATATAAATGCACTTGTGTTATTTGTTGCCATTGTTTGTCCTAACATTATTGCTTTTTAAAACACTTTAAAATGTATAAAAGAAATAAAGAAACCACTATTTCCACAACATTATTTAATGTCTGTATATGCATTTCGATGACAACGTCATCTTCTTCAGCAAAAAACTAGATAAAGAATGACAATATCAGTAGTGAAATATAGAAAGAACAAGTCTAATCTGATTAAAATGATAGCCAATCACAAAGCTGGAATCTCAGAGGTCCCCCGGTTGCGTGACTTTAAAAGCCTCGCAACCTTGGACCATTCAGGGACATTCATAGGACTATTTATCACTATTTTTTGGAATCTATGGAGATCTCCAAAGGGTCCAATCAGCAGCTAAATAGCAATAATAGTCCTATGAACGTTGCTGATTGGTCCAAAGTTGCGAAGCTTATAAAGTCACAAAAACCAGGGCAACCTCTGAAATTCCAGCTTTGTGATTGGCTATCATTATAATCAGCTTAGACTTGTTCTTCCTATATTTCATTACTGGTATTGTCATTCTTTATCTAGTTTTTCGCTGAAGACGATGACAACATCGTCAAAATGTGCATACCAACATTAAATAATGTTGTGGAAATAACGGTTTCTTTATTTCTTTTATACCGTTTACTGGTTTCCACAGTTTCTGGCAATTTAATTACTTGAATTTAAAATGTATTGCTAACTTACATGTATGTCAGATAACAAATTTACCCTCATTAATATGATAAAATGTAATTCAAAAACAAAACACCTTTACAAGACTATATAAGTAAAGAAAGGATGTTACAAAATTCAAGAAATGTTAAAACAAAGACATGATAGCAAGCAAACCAAAATCTCATGATGTCGACCAATGTCTAATAACTGAAATAGGAAAGTAAACTGGACATGGTTACTCAAACTACATTCTAAATAATAAGCATTCGCCTCACTCCTATCGTTTCTATTGTTATAAGCTTAAAAATGGCACCCACCCTCCACCTAAGTGACCGCCACTAATTCCCATATAGTATACAGTAAGCTAATCAAAGCGTTCAGGCAACTTTTTATTTTTTAAGATGAGTATTATTTAAAACATTTTAACATTTGTTTAAGAACAATTCAGTTATTTGCATTCAGAAATTATTAACTTTATTTTCCAAATAAACTTTTCCTTTCATATGAATGAATTTATTTATTGGGAAATATGTTTAATTATTCTTTATTATACAGTGTCTCCCACAAGTTCCCATACATAGGAAAACTAAACATTTTTTTTTTATGAAAACTACTTTTATTATACAGGGTGACCCAAACTTATCCAGCATAATAGTTTAGGAAAATTGTATAGTTCAAATGGAACAAAAAATGTCCTATAAACATTACATCTAGTTTCGATCATGTATGAGATATCGACGTTTGTCTATTTTTTTTTTTTTAATTTTATGTACGACGAAACCTCAGATTGCAATTGGACGGATGCCCAGCCCACTTTAGTAGAGGAATGCGAGACTGGTTGAATGTCAATTATCCGGACAGATGGATCAGTAGAGGTGGTCCAATGGCTTGGCCTCCTATGTCACCGGATCTCATCGCGTTAGTTTTTTTTCTGTGGGGAACACTAGGTCTACAGCAATCTGCCCACCACCAGAGATGAGCTCATTGCATCCACTGAAGCTTGTAGTCGCACAATTACACCAGACCAGATTGTGGCAGCTATCAGCTCAGTTGTCCTAAGATGTAACCAGTGCATTGGGGCTGGGGGCAATCATTTTGAGGGGCTTCTTCAACATTGATTTGCTACTTTCTTCTTATTCTTATTCCTTGTATCATTTTTGCTTTGTTCAATGTGATGTTCTGTCAGTTTGCAGAATAAAAGTGATTTGCACTCTCAAGTGTTTTATTTATTTGCTTTAACAAATCTACAAGAAAATAGACAACGTCGATATCTCGCACACCATCGAAACTAGATGTAATGGTTATAGGACATTTTTTGAAGCATTTGAACCATACAATTGTTTCTAAACAATTATGCTGGATAAGTTTGGGTCACCCTGTATAATATGCTGTACATGACTACCATCATTTTGAAAACATTTCAATGCGTGTCCTCCTTATAAAAATTAAAATGTTAAATAAAAATAGTGTCTCTTTCATCAAACTATTAAGAGTACAGATTGGAGGCTACTGAAAATAAAGAGAGAGTGTATTGCATGGGTCTACAACAATTGGGTGGATAACAATTCGTTGGACAACAATTGGGTGAACGACAATTTGGTGGACGCGACATTTAGGTGAACATCAATTGGGGGGACGTGACAATTCGGTGAACGTCAATTGGGTGGACGCGACAATTCGGTGAACGTCAATTGGGTGGACGACAATTCAGTGGAAATGCAAATTCGATCGAGATTTTTAAATCACCGAAAAATTTGAGTATTTAACTTGTTGTTTGTTTATAATTGACACATCTCTATTGCAATTACAAAGCAATTTGCTTCATTCATTTTAGGTCGAAGTCAATTTATATGCGGGAACCTTTTTTTTATTATTTATTAGCTTACATATAAATGAAATTATTTCTTTATGAAATAATTTATTAAATCATTTTGTAAAAAGTGTAACATTTTCTATTTTGTTTTATTGCTAAGAGTTCCATTATTCAATTAAATGGAACTGTAATAATATACTATTTTTTATTCCATGTTACTACTTCAGCTCGTTAAAATAAGCACAATAGGAATTGGGTAGATAGTTATATTATTTGACATAAATATAGCATGGTGACACCCCCCCACCTACAGTCTGATTTAATATAAAAAGGCAGTTGGAGGGGAGGGCAGAGGGTAGAGTTCATTTCATTTTTAGGTTAAAAGGGTTGATCCCTAATATTACTACTTCCCCATCCAGCTTTTTAAGAGAATTAGGTTTCCCTTCTTATATAAGAGAATTAAAATGACTGTCTTAAAAGTGTACAGTCAAGTTGAAGTTATAAAATAAAAATATTACAAGTAAAATATATACAAAAAAATATAAATAAATTGCAGAAAAAAATACACAAAAACAAAATACAGCTTTGGGAAAGTGTACAGTCTGTTCTGCTTGTAATATACCGGGTGGGCAAGAAATAACGTGAGGTGTTCATAGCTCGCTAGCGGGAATTCTATTAGGCCAAATGCAGTACATTTTGGTGTATTTACTTAGCGGAACATGCAGTTTCGATTTCTGCAAAAAAAAAAAAAAAAAAAAATACCAAAAGTCGCCATAGGGGGCGCTTATTTCAAGAAAATAATGAATACATTTGCATAAGCGCATTCCGTGTTGAGCAATCATGACAATAAAAGGCAAGGCTGAGGATTTCCCATCATTTACGAACGAATGGCCTGACGATGACGCTTACTCTGCCTAACCGGGCGTTATTAGTCAAGTTGTTTTATCAGAAGAGCAACAATGCAAGTGCTGCCCTTCGTGAATTCCGGCGATTGGAAACGTTACGAAGAGGACCGATGAGCATAACTAACTTACGGAAAATGATTGAACGATTTGAATCTACTGGAACTCTAGGAGTGCAACCAGGCCGGGGACGCAAACGAATCAGGCAGCAACACGTTGAAGAAGTTGCAACTGCTGTTGTGGAACAGGAGATGACTACTGTGCAGGGTTCCAGCAGTGCACACGCAATAGCACCCAAACAGATATCCCATATTCGACGGTGAGGAAAATATTGCATAAGATATTGACATTTTATCCCTATAAACTCACACCTGTTCAACAATTGCTTCCTGGAGATGAACGTACCCGAACTGACTTTTCGTTGAGATTTCTAGCACGTATGGAAGTGGATGATGCATGGCCATGGCAAATTTTATGGAGTGATGAGGCACATTTTTATTGGAATGGTGATATCAATACCCACAACTGCCGTATTTGGGCTGCATCAAATCCACAAGTGTGTCTGCCAACTCCTATGCATTCACCGAAACTAACAGTATGGTGCGACTTTACTGCTCCTTTCATCATCGGCTCGTACTTTTTTGAAGAAATCCGTCCCCGTGGACCGGTGACTTGTTCCGTCAATTCTGCCAGGTATGCCAATGTGCTTGAGAATTTCGTGATTTCGGAAAAGGGTTGTCTGGATTCTATCATTTTTATGCCACCGCACATCGGACGTCAGGTGCAGCAGATCTTGCGAGAATTTTTTTCAGACAACAGAATAATTAGTCGTGCATTTCCCATGGTATGGCCACCCAGGTTGCCTGATCTCAACCCTTGTGATTTTTGGTTATGTGGATATTTGAAAAGCCTTGTGTATCAAGCACATGTTCCTGACCTCTCAACCTTAAAGGATCAAATAACGTTATATATCAGACTAATTAATGCAGATATGCTGCGAGCTGCCGTAGAAGATGTCGTGTACCGCATGCAGCTATTGGAACAGCACACTGGTGGTCATATTGAAAACACATTTGTAATTAAAAATAAAACATTGTTTATTGTTGTTACTAAAGTTGGTTTGTACGGTATTTGTTCATTTGACAATTAGGTATTCATTGTTTTCTTGAAATAAGCGCCCCCTATGGCGACTTTTGGTACTTTTTTTTTTTTTTTGCAGAAATCGAAACTGCATGTTCCACTAAGTATATACACCAAAATGTACTGCATTTGGCCTAATAGAATTCCCGCTAGCGAGCTCAGAACACCTCACGTTATTTCTTGCCCACCCGGCATAAAGATGATTGAAGGGTAGACTTCATTTCGTTTTTGGGTTGAAAGCCTTGTCCCCGATTAAATTTTAGCTTCTCCCCCATCATCCCCCAAATGGTTAACAGGATTAAAAACTCAACACACATGAAATTTGTACAGAATTTTGGAAATCATTTCAAAAACTGAGAGGAACATATAACTGAACAAATTTTCTTGATGCATTATTTTTTATTTTTGTTATTATTTAAAAAAGTGATGAAGAATAAATTTGAAAATTATTTGTTTTTTATTATATTTTATATATTTTTGTTGTTACAATTTCATTTGTATTATTTGTATATTTTATCTATAATTATTTTGTTTTGTATATATTTTTCCTGTAATTTATTTTTATTTTTTTGTATAGCTATATTTTACTTGTAATATTTTTATATTATAACTTAAACTTTTAAGACATTCATTTTAATTCCCTTTGTTTATATTTGTTTATATGAGAAGGGAAACCTTTAATTCCCACTTAAAAAGCTGGAGGGGGAACATAAGTTATATTAGAGATCAACTCTTTCAACCTAAAAATAATATGAACTCTACCCTCTGTCGTCCTCTCCAACCAGACTGGGGGGGGGGGGGTCACTGTGCTATGTTAATGTCCTCCTCTACCCAATTCCTATTGTGCCTATTTTAACGAGCTTAAGTAGTAATTTAAGAATTACAGTATTTTTAATTGCATAATGGAACTCTTAGCAATAAAGCTAAATAGAAAATGTTGCACATATTACACAATGATTTAATAAATTAAGAAATAATAAAGAAATAAGCTCATTTATTTATAAACTAATAAATAAAAGATTCCCGCATAAAAAGTAACTTCGACATAAAATGAATGAAACAAATTCTTTGTAATTGCAATAAAGATGTGTCAATTATAAACAAACAACGACTTAAAATATCTAAAATTCTTCCATGATTTAAAAATCTCGATCGAATTTGCATTTCCACTGAATTGTCGCGTCCACCCAATTGATGTCCACCGAATTGTTGCGTCCACCCAATTGACGTTCACCGAATTGTCGCATCCACCGAATTGTCATCCACCCAATTGTCGGGCTCCCATATTGCATAGGTGAAAGGTATACGTCACATCTTTTTAATCCAGTAGCAGCGACAACCAAGGCACACGAGGTGCACCTTGGAGTGGAGAATAGTGATGGTTATATCACCAAAGCAGAACTTAGATGGGCAATTAAATCCCTGAAGACTGGCAAAGCTACAGGTGATAATAAAATCTGGTCTGAGATGTTAAAGGCCTAAATCAGGATGGTATCCTGTGGCTGACTTGGGTGTGTTAGGTTGCTTGGATATCTGGTCAGGCCCCTAAGCAATAGCAGACAGGAATTGTGGTCCCTATCTTCAAAAAAAGGAGATTGGAGAGATTGCAACAACTATCGAGGCATCTCTTTGCTCAACATTCCTGGGAAAGTGTATGCTAATTGTAAGTTATTTATGTTTGGTGTTATAGCTTCTCATTCTTGGTTTTATATTTGATTATACAACTGCACAACTTTTTTGGGGATTTATCTGTGATGACCATTGTCCAACCCCCTACCTCTATTTTTCTCTAATTTCTACTTTTCCCTTTCTAACTTTTCCCTGAATTATTTTTAATTTAAATTTAATTTTATTAATTTTTTTGTGTTATTTTGTTCATTATTATTACTAATTTAATGTTTATTTTGTGAGGAGCCTCCCAGGGACCTACAAGTCTGTCTATTTTACCATAATGGTCACCGCTTATGCTCTACTATTACTGTACTAATCTATACATTTAATAAAATTGTAAAACCGTCGAGTCTGTACATTGAAAATATTTGCCTAAATCTGATTGCAGGTGATGTAGGGAGTAAGGGAGTATAACAGAATACAATAAGACCATTTTTAAAAACTTTGTCTGTCTGTTTGAACACGCTAATCTCCAAAACTACTTGAAGAATTTTCATGGGGTTTTCTCAGGTAACTTGAGCGTAGCTTGGGGCAACATATAGGCTTTATTTCATCAAAATCAGCTCACGAAAAAAAAAAAAAAAGATATCTTAATTTAAAGTTTTTGGAGTATGCTCAGCTTAGTACAGTTCGTAGAAAAGTCAAAAAGTTTTTGGATAATGCTTCATTAGTTGATTTTTATAAGTCACTCACAGAAGTTTTCGGATGTTTAGCGATCATCACGGCTTAGTACACCAAGAACCAATAGATGGCTCTGTTATTTTTTAAAAGCCGCTTATAAAGTATTCGGAAGTTTTTCTCAGTGACAGAATTAAGCACCACCATGTCATACATAATAGGCTTTGTGAAAGGGCTATATTGACACCTTGAAACGATCAAGCTGCAAGAATTAACTCTGACATACTCATGTTGAGGGAGAAAATGTAGATTATATCTCTTAAACAGGTGGTGGCTTTACAGTATAACAGAGGGACATGAGGAGTTCCAACTAGTTTCGCCAT
>JAHWFO010095817.1:2217837-2230648 GCA_023313115.1 Rhysida immarginata | reverse complement strand
TGTATAGATGAATTGAAAGTCCTACACCATCATATTTATTGAATTACAATTTTATTTATCTATTTATTTTAATTTAAAATAAAGATTTTTACAGAGCTTCATTTATTTTGTAAAACTGTATGCCATATTTTACAATTTTATAATAGAGTGTCATAATATTTCTTTGTGAAAATTTTTTATAAAGAACGGTCGATGTTGATTCCTATTAATTCAACTTTTTTGGTGGATTTTCGAGCTTGATCTAGCGATGTTTCCATGCGAGCATCGGACGGGACCCGGGATGAAACCTTTATCACCACGCCGTCCACAATCTTAATTCTTTATTATCTAATATTATCTTCGGCTTCGTTTATCCTGATGCATTAATTATGGTTCCGATTGAATTGAAAGTCCTACACCATCAAATTTATGTTATTGTTTACCTTGAATAAATATTTAATTTTGTCGTATTTCTTTTATTATTAGTTATTATTCACACAAGTATTTAAGTTATTATTTAATTTTTACACTCTAGCATTATTTTAGTTTTATTTTCCGTATGTGAATAGTTAGTTGTTTTTCTTTTATAGTTATTAATTACAAGAATTTCTCTGAACAAGAACGATACTGAAGCAGTTAGGTGTGGTAAATGTCCGGTGTGGTAAATGCCCGGTGTGGTAAATATCCGGTGTGGTAAATGTCCGGTGGTAAATGTCCGGTGTGGTTAATTTCCGGTGTGGTAAATGTCCGGTTCCCCTCTGGGGGAGGGGAGGGGGGATTAATTTTTTTAATAAATGTATAAATGTATTTCTCCTTTAGTGCTAAAGCTCCTCCTTGGAATGTTTACAAGATTTTATTCTTTACACTCACTGTTTTAGCACGTGAATTCGACTTGAAGAGGTCCACGAAAAATTCTGAAAAGTTGATACGGCCGAGCTAAGACTTTGATGGTTATATTTCTGAAAACAGAATTTGAAAAAGTTAATCCGTTTTTAAGTTATCGTGCAAACGGCGGACCGCCGGACGGACGGACGGATCAAGGGCGCATTCTTATAAGTAGCTTTTATGCTAAAGTTCCTAATAAAGGTATATACTTACAAAATTATATAAAAGGTAATTACAAGTAATTATCTTAGAAGGTCCTATATTGTTGTTGCAGTTAGATAATTATAAAATGTAGTTATAATTATATTATTACCAACAATATTTTGTCAATTATTTATTTATTTTTTTTTTCATCATTGAAGATTTACAATCAATTATTTTAAGTCAATTATATGCCAATTAATAAACATTGTATTAAAAGAATGAATAGATTGGTATAATATACATACAGCAATAAGGAAGATATTTTTGTTAATAACTTACATATATAGGCGCATAGATATATACATACATACATACATTAATAATATCTGACAACTAAGTATGAAATCACAAAAAAGGAAGGAATAACTTAATAATAAGGAAATTTACTATTGCTGAAAATGAATCTAGGCCATTATAACAAATCGATTATGGGAAATAGCTTGGAATGAACATCAAATGAAGTTTGCATATTAATTAGGGGATCGGATTCTTGTTGCTTTGCTTTGTAAATTTCTATGGATTCTGAAATGTTGGTTCTTATGGAGTTATTGCAAATATGAATAATGTTCATAGAGTTATTGAGACTATCTAGGTTGTGACCTTTTTCAATGAGGTGAGTAGCATATTGGGATTTATTGTCTCTTTTGTTAAAAGATAATGCATCTTCCTTAAATCTGAGAGCAAAATTGCGGGTTGGGAGGTCGATATAAGTATTACAAGTATTACAATTTATTCGATATACTCCAGCCATATTATAAATATCTTGCGAAGGAGTGGGTGGGGGTCGAGGGTTTAAAGTTTTATGGCAGGGAGAAGGGGTTCGGAAGGAGGCAGTTTTATCCAATCACTGTATTATGTTCTTGAAGACTATAAAAATCGAGTCATGTTATTCTCAAATGTACCCTTGAAAAAGTCGGGAAAGAAAGGTGAAACCGGTCGGGATCGCTAAATTCCGACACAATGTACTGCAAGGCAACAATAAATATTATGGAATAATATTTACTATTTAATATACTAATTTACTGTTATGCTGCGGGATGGCCTAGTTAGAATTAAAAGAAATTATTATTAATATAAATGATGGACTTAAAGTAATACTTTGATCTAAAGTTATTTATTCAACATGTTTCGGCCACGGGCCATCTTCAGGAATAATAGAAATTGACAAATTTTATAGAATATATATGGGTTGGGTTGTGGGTGGGATGTGTTGACGTGGGAGGATTTTGGGCTTGGCGAATGAGAGGTTGGCTTCCTGAGGGGAGGGGATAATTGTAGGGGTCTATTGCACTAGAGTAGGAGGGGAGAGCATGAGGAACTAATAGGGGTAATGATGAGTAAAGGACTATGAAAATGTTCACCTTCTTGAGGAATGAAGATGATAATGTATATGAACCTCCTTCTTGGGGGTTGACTTTAAATAATATAAATATGTGTGTGTAATCGGTTATGATGTAATAGGGATGAGTAAAATGTAGGGAAGATGTTGATAGTATGCTATAATTGGAGTCAAGGGGAAGGATGGATGGAGTTAAAAAGAACAGACGTGTGAGGATAAGGTTGCGGTCAGTAGGGGTTGTAAATAAGAAGGAACATTATGGGGAGGGCATGAAGATGTTAACCAGAAAGGTTTAGGGTGGACTCAGATTTCGATATTATCCAGCTGAAAGTAGAGTGTTTATATGTTGTATATTATTTGTTGAAAATAAACAAAATTTGTATGAATAAATGTGCAGAATAAAGGGGCTGGGTATTAACCAAATTAATAATTGAGTATAATATGAAAGTAAAATCAGAAGAAGAAAAATGATCGGGGATGGCAGGGTAGAAAGGGTGGGAATATACAGATGATTAAAGTAGGGAGCCTTTACTGCGATCGCCGGCGGGGGGGGGGGAACTTTGGTAGTGTTCATGGTAAAAGATGGAGAGAGGGTGAAGGAGGGGGGGGGGGCGGGCCATGTTTGGATTGTATGGTGCAGTGATGGGTTGGGGTTGTGGACGTGTAAGCAAATGGGTAGGGAGACAAGAGTAAATACAAATAAGTTAATAATATATATTACTGGGTACGTAATTCAATAAGTTGACATGTATTTTTTCACTATAAACAATTAGCAATGCTTATTTCAGTAAAATGTCCTTGGTGGCAATAAATAACTGTTCATGTTCAGAAGTTAATGATGTTTTGAGCATCTGATAATTTGGCTTTAAAAATTTCCATATTTTCCATTATATCCATCTGTTTGGATTTCTTTAATGTTTTGATTACTGACATATTTTCTTTGATTGTACCTAATTGACGTCTGTTGTTGAGGATGTGTGTGGCGAAGGTTGATTTGCCATACATGTATTTTATAGAGTTGATGTGTTCCTTATATCTGGTTTTGAAGTTCATTCCCGTTAGTCCTACTCCAGTGCAATAGACCCCCTACAATTATCCCCTCCCCTTAGGAAGCCAACCTCTCATTCGCCAAGCCCAAAATCCTCCCACGTCAACACATTCCACCCACAACCCAACCCATATATATTCTATAAAATTTTGTCAATTTTCTATTATTCCTGAAGATGGCCCCTGGCCGAAACATGTTGAATAAATAACTTTAGATCAAAGTATTACTTATAAGTCCATCATTTATAATAATCCAGTAATACAAGAACCACAACCCTGTTAATTATTATTAATCTTGGAAAAAAATTTTTAAAATAGCCTCCCCCCACCCATTAAACACCATTAAATTTTAGGATAATTCGATAAAATAATCTAAATAATTATTAAAAAAAATTGAGGCTTTATTTGTTAAAAAATACACAGATTAAAGAATACACAGATATTTCAGTTGGCCGAAATGTGGAAACTGGATTACGTCATCTCGATTGTAGCGCACCTAGCGAAAGGAAGGACACGCTCGTGGGATTCCCTCATAGATTGACTGGAAGCTGTGACTGATTAAGTATTGTTTTTCAGTGTAATTTACAAAGTTGTAGTCTGAAAAATATCTAAGGAAAAAGGGAAAAAATGCTAGTCTCAGCATTTCTTCAAAATGTTGAATTTAAATGGTTTGTTGAATGTGAAGAAACACTTCATTCTACGCCTTTACTGTTTGTAAGGTGTCGAATTTTTTCAGCAATAAAAACTACATTTTCTAAATTTATATTTTTTAACAGCAACAATAAGCTATAAGGGCTCTTTTCATGTTGCCACATAAAAAATTCACAGAAATATAGTTTCAATATAGAATTTTTTCCTTATAATGTATAATAAGACTTCACTGTTTTGAAGAAGGAAAAAAAATCGCAATTCCATTATAAATTCAATCAATCGAATTAAACATAAAAATTAGTTTCTTCAGAAAACGATTGTGGCAAGATTATTAAAATAACATGTAACTGAAAAATAAAAAGATCTTTTCATCACTTGCTTTTTACAAAAATGTATTTCTAACATTTTTCCATTGCGTGTTTTTTTTTATAATTAAAATGTCATTTGATTTATTTATAATAAAAGAATTTAAGAGCCACATCAAAGAATTTAAGAGCCACATCATAATATAATTTTCAAATGTTAAGATTATTAATATAAACGAGAATATTAATATTAAAAAAATTAACAAGAAAACTGCAAGCTTATAAAAATGCAACATGCAAGAGAGTTAATGTAAGTTTAGCTTAAAATCTATTAATTTAATTTTTACGTATATGTAAGTGCTGTTTGTTGTTAATTTGACTTTTAATACAAATTTTGTTGGATGTTAGCTTGCAAGTTTATCTTTGTTTCCCAAATTAATAATTTTATAACATATATTTTAATAATTTTTTAATACACAAGGTTTGATTTAATAAAATGTCTTATTCGCATTTTTAAAATTACTTTTTATTAATTTTTATTGCAGTTATTACTATTTTTATGCTTTTTTTAAAGTTAGATGCAATGCATTTCAATGCATTTAGCTGATCTGTGTCCTTCCTTTCAATGCTAGGATCGCCACCGTCGCCTCGGTTTCCATAGGCTTGATATAAAGTGAAATATCTGTGTATTTCTTAATCTGTGATGATGCCCTTCTTTGTGCTTTGGCTCTGGGGGTTTTTGCAACGAATTAAATTTAATTCGTCGGGGTTTTTGACGTCTGTTCGCGTACGAATTTTGGTCGTGAAGAGAACGAATTATAAGGATTAAATTGAATGCTGTTTCGTAGCAACGCTAAAGGCTGGGAATGCTGGGAGAATCTCAATATGTCAGCTGTTTCAAAGTCAAAATCTTCTTTACGCAAAGTAATGAAAGAAGCAGTAAGAAAAGAATGTATTGAGAGGAAACGAAAACTTATCTCTGAAGTCAAGAAGCGCAGCCCTCTATGGGATAAAAAAAGTCCAAAATACAAAGATCGCGCTCTAATCCAAATACTATGGAAGGAAGTTGCAGCCTCTATGGAATGGGATGGTATTCATCTATCTTACCTTTTTCATTTAGATAAATACTGTGATGTGTTGGTAAATTTTGGTTAAATGTTGGTTACATTTTTAACAACTCGGTTGCAATGGTACATCAAACACTTGGAGCCTCCCCCCCTTGCGTTGCGACCAGGGAAAATATGGACAAGAGGGAAAAACTGCCGTACACCTATATGCACAAATTTGCTGTCGTAGCCACCGTACATGTACATATACGATGGCTACGTTACAGTCAAATCTTTAGTTATGGGACGCGATTTGTTGTCCGCACTGTGGAGGTGTCCTTAACCTGGGATTTTTAAGCTTAAAAGAGTAGCTCTTTTTTTGTAAGAGTTGCTCTATACATTTGGCTAATAAATTATTCAAAAGACATCTTGGTAACGCATGGGCAGTTAAACATTATTTAGTAAAAATGCTCTTATTTCATCAAATATTTAATATTTTTATATTCTGATTGCAAAGTGTTGTCTGTACTGTAGTTTGTCAAGCTTCCTGAAAATGGCATTGCATTGGGTTGAAAACCCTGCATGTTACTTAAATTAAATTTAAGAAAAAAATTTTAATTTTTTTAATTTTTATTTATTTATTTATTTATTTTTTTTAAAGAAACCTTTATATCTTCATGAATATATGTGCTATTCTCATACAAATTAACACAGATAAGTAAAAGAAGCCTCATAATCATATGCTACAGCTACAATGCATTTCAAACATTATTTTTTACAGGGTGAGTGATCCCAAACACTATTGTTTTGGTTCAATTTGTTGCTGGTCCCCTATTTGCTTTTAGGACAAAACCTTTGCTGAAATAGATGAGGTGTGAGACATGCTCTTTACACCCCAGAAGTTTCAGGACAATTTGTCAAGTATTTTTCTAGATATTCAACAAAATGTCTAAATTAATGATGAAAAATAGGAAAGAAAATTCTGAAGCCTGGATTCGAGCCAAAGGTTCCTGGTTCGGATTCAGGCTGCGGAATTTTCTTTCCTATTTTTCATCATTAATTTGAACAGCTGAGGTTGGCGTACAATAAAACCCTCACTGAACATCTTATGATTTATTCTAAAATGTCTAAAATTGAAAGTGTCCACCTTCAGTTGAGCAGTCAGTGTATGCTAGATAAGATATGTAACTGATAATCAAAGAAATGGTGAAAAGTTTTGCACCAGTTTCACAGTTTTCAAGGCAGGTCAACATTTCTAGTTTTGTTTATGCTTTAACCCACTATATTTTTTTCGACATACATGAGCTAGTGGTATGTTGTAGTAGATTCCTAAGAGAACAAATAAAACAAACAGTACAGCATATTCAATTCACTTAAAGAAACACTTAAGTTTTTTTAAAAGTCTAAAAAGATGTTCAGTGACTTCAGTTGATTGATTCCATCACCTAACCACCCTACATATGCAACTAATTCTCCATACTCTGAAGATTCCATATTGTGAGGAAAAAAAAAAGAAAGAGTAAATTAGTAAGTTTTCTTCACGTGCGCATGACAACTTTTCCCATGAGTCATCCAGATAATAGGGGGCCTGGATAACTTGGACTATACTGTATTTAGAAATACCGGTAATTGATCTTGAACTTAAAAAATGATATAAATTTACAGTCTACAAAAAAATTCTCAGTGTTATACGATACCATTTTCCTCCCAATAAACATTAAACTTTAAAATATTAATGAAGGCTGCCCTTAAATAAATCTGTGTTTGTACGGAAGAGCAGATTATGGTAATGGCATTTACAGTAATGTAGTGCTTGTGTATCATGATTAAAAAAAATGTAAGTAATTTATTGCCAGTTTTTATTTTACACTGAGATAAAATAGACAAACTTTTTAATGGTAATTTAAATAATACTCTCAAATTTAATTTTTTAATTTTAAACTTTTTTACCTTAAAATGTTTAACTATAAGATCAACAAATTTGAAAATCTCAAAACCTTTATATATTTTTTTGTGTATTTTTGAATTTTTGGTTAATAATGACTACATCTATCTACAAGAGCCAACTGACATAACGTGATTCGTTAATGTGAATAGAGATCTAAAATGATAGAATACTTTTTTTCCTGTTGTTTTTAAAGTGCATGTAATCTTTGCTTATACAGTAGCCTCATGATTATCCGAGTTAATTGGGACTAAGAAAAACTCTGAAATATACAGAAATGTGGTATTAATGGGTTACAAAACTTCACAATAACTCGCTGCATTAACGTAACGACAATGTTCATTTAATACTACATTAAAAAACATACATAAACATTCTTTTTTGCATTAGTGTCTTGTATCTCTTCTTTACGGTGAGGTTGTGCCAGTGCCAAAGCAACAAGAGATCATGAGCTGTGGGCCCATCTTGCTGTTTAATGTACATTATCTGAGAGCTGCCTCTGTAGTTTTTAAACCATCAGAACGTGGCATCTTTTGGGTAACGTCATCAGTGTTGCCATCTTCTTTTCTCGGGGATTTGGTGACCAAATCAGCAATAGCATCATCTGCTAACTCGGAAGTGTAAATCTCCATCAAATCACTCATGGATGTCTTCATTGTTTACCAGATCAAAAACAGTAAGTTGATCAGCTAGCTCTACAAGTTCAGTTAGGACATTGTCTGATTTTTTTCCCCATGGAATTTTCAAAATCTGAGAACTTTCTCCAAGATTTTTGTAATGTACCCTTTACCATAGCAGTCCCGAGATGTATAAGATCAGCAAGACTGATGTTTTCAGATTGATCTTGTACATCAACTCTGTTAATTGCGAGTGTACTGTGTATTTTTTGAGTACTCAGTAAATATCAGCAAGGTTTATAGAAAGCAGAAAATTTCTAAAGGATGGTCTTTGAAAATGAATAGTTTAGAACCTTTAATGAATAAAACTTAACCTATTTTTAGAAAATTTTACATGAATTAAACTAAGAAGTTCAGTAGTCTTTTAAGAATGTTTGAAAAGAATTTATGTGGCTGAAATATTTTTAATGAATTTTTTAAATTTTCATAAATTTCAGTTTCAAGATTAATAAATCATTAAGGAATGACATAACCAAGTACCGAAAGGCTAAACTAAGAATTTGAAACGACATCCAAAATTATTGAATTACTTTTGAAAACATTAAAACTGGTTCCACTGATTCAAATTCGATAATCTTCGAATTTTATAACTATTCTTATACTACACTGGCTGACAAAAAAAGTGAAGCACCCAGAAGGAGTGGTTGAAAGTGAATGAAACAATATAAGAGGAAAGAATATGTGACTTTATTGTACCGATTACAATATGGCGTGAAACAGACACCGCCGTTGGCATTACAAGTGGAATGTTGGTGCCAGATCAGTAGAGTGTGGCACCCCCTTTGGCCCTAATGCATGCCCTTATGCGGTTTAGAATGGTGTCAAACAACTTTTGGATCCTCTCCTGAGGCAAGTCAGTCCACAGTTGTTGCAGCTATCCCTCCAGGTCCTGCAGGTTGGTACTGAGATAAAGTCTCCTTCCAATGTCATCCCATAAGTGTTCAATGATGGAGAGGTCCGGGGGATTTTGCTGGCCACAGGAGGACCTCAACATGCTGTAAGCAATTCATAGATGCAAGTCTGTGTGTGGGCGTGTGTTATCTTGTTGGTACATTGTCTCAGAGTGCTGTGCCAGAAGGGGTAGGACGTGCTGACGCAAAATGTCTGTGACATATCGCTGTGCCATCAAAGTCAACCAAAGTACTATTAGAGGTGACCTGAATGCATATCCGATGGCTCCCCACCATGATGCCAGGGTTACGCCTGTGTGCTTTCCACAATATGGGAGGGTTGTGCCTGCTGCCCTCGATGCCGCCGTACGCGAACACTATGGTCATCGGAGGTCATGGAGATGCAGGATTCGTCACTAAACATGATGCAACGCCTTTCATCCTCTGTCCATGCCTCCTGGGCAAGGCACCACTCTAAATGCAGGCGTTGGTGTTGTGGTGTTAATGGCAACCGACACATGGGACGGTAGGACCCCAATCCGGTAGATGCGAGTTGCCGAGACACTGTGCGGGAACCCACGGAGTGTTGTAGAGTCTGCAGTACATGTTCGTGGATGACTGATGCTGATGCCATGCGATTCCTTAATGCTTGGAGCACCAGATAATGGTCCTCCCTTGGGGTAGTGTTTGTTGGTCGATCTGAACCTGCACGATGTGCATGGGTGCCCTCATGTACCCATTGATTCCAACATGGGGCCACTGTGACATCTGAATGGCCTACATGCCTGGCAATTGCACGATACAACCAACCAGCCTCATGCAGTTCCACAATGCGGCCCCTGTCAATTGGTGGATAGGATGTCTAACACTCTGCGAGGCATCGCGGGTGCCTTGTACAGTACAATAATCCTCTCTGAACATCTTGCGTGACTGTCGGACTCCCAGCAGTTGACTCTAGATGGCGGTGACCTGAATGCACTCTGGTGAGCGTTCTAGACATTAGAGAGGTTCAGCAAAGCATTAACGTGAACATGAAAATGAGTGACATCATCCATGTTCATGTCCACATAGGTATTAACCTTGAAAATCTGCTTCAGCAAAGCGTTCCTTCCCCTTACGAGTCCAAATGGTGTCACATACGTATGACAATATCTGTTCTTATTATGCATGCCCAGAACACAAATATCCGCATTCGGTTCTTGCCTCGTGCATGTATTTTGAAAGTTCCTTACAACATCGTACATTTCTTAACATTTTATTTCTTTCAAGTATACATTGTTGATACAGTTATTCAATTATCATATCATAGGTGCAAGTCTAAAGAATGCATGTCCAAAAAGCATAGCATTTTATTTATTCGTTTAGTAAATAAAAGCATAGGGAATGGCAAACGTGAACATACCTGACTGAGCATTGAATTTGCCATGATTTAACGTGGAGACATGAAGCAATGACATCAGTAGTTCAAATATTTTTTTACCTCACATCGACATGAGGCAGCGTGGTGCGTATCTGAAGCCTCGACCTAGATTTTCGTCATTTCTGCACTCTACGTCATTGCATGCCACACGTTTGCTTTGCTGAACCTCTCTATTACAGATTCTTGTAAATCTAATCATTTACTCACACATCAGTGGTATGCATGTGTACCGAAGTAGGATAATATTGGACCACTCCTGGGTGCTTCACTTTTTTGTCAGCCAGTGCATATATTCATTCATGGGATGTCATTGCTTGCTGTTTGAAATGTTACATTCCCAATCTTAGCATTGAAAATATCTAATGGTACCATAATGGTATCATTAGCACAGGTACCACTGAATCAAATTCGACCATATTAGACTTAATAATTACCGTAATTTCCTGAATACTAGCTGCACTCATCGTAAGGGCCGCACTGCACAAAAATATTTCATGTACAACCTCTGACAATTAAGTTCGGTGAATGAGTTCACACAACAAAATGCAAAACAGATAGAGCCACATTTACTTCATTGTCCTTCGAAATAATCACCCTGGAAGGCAATACACTTTTGGGATCGGGTGTATAAGTCCTGGGAGCTCCTTAGGGATGGCTTTAAGTTCACGTGTCACATTTGCTTGAATGTCTGGAATGTCCGCAAATCTGTGTCCCTTTAAGGCCCGATTCAGGCGTGGGAACAAGAAAAAGTCTGCCAGTGCCAAGTCTGGTGAATAAGGTGGATGAGCTATGGATATGACCCCTTTATTTTTGCCAGAAACTGTTGCACAATTACGGTAGTGTTCCTCTTTGATCCATTATCTACAGTTACGTGTGTACGCTACATCTTCAACTGAAGAAACGAGCATCTGCTAAACCATTGCACACACAAACATGACCTGTCTGAACTTGCTTAAACAATGACTGGGCTTGTATTCACATGCATTGTTACTCGCGTAAAGCTCGCACAGATTAGGGTGTGACGTCATTCACCGAACTTAATTGTCAGAGGTTGTATATCGTAAGGGCTGCAGTGGCATAAGAGCAGCAACTCAAAAGCAATCCGATCTTATTTCGGTCTGCTGAATATTAAAAAGAATTTATTATACAAGTTAACTTTATTAGTAAGCCTACTTTATAAAATAAGATGTGAAATACATTTTAGATAAATAGGCCTAGTCATGGTAACACTTGTGCGCAAAACACAGAATGCATAGATAAAACCAAAATGAGCCATTTTTCATGTAATAAAAAACTAAATTATTCCAATTTTCAGAATCCATCAAAATTAGAATCGCCAATATCTGTATAAACATTTCATCCATTTCATTGGGTGCCTCGTTTTCTTCATGTTAATCTTCTGGTTCTCGGCCAATCAGAATGTTGGAAGAATTATATCCTAGTCGACAAACAGTTATTTATAATAAGCCAATAAAGTCGTCTATGAAATAAGCAATTGGAAACAAAATAACCAATCAGACCACACCTTCATTAGAAATCCAAAATGGAGTCTGTAACTTTATTTTAGCACGTTTTCGGAAAATATCGTAAAATTTGATTAGTATCGATATAGTAGATGATTCTGAACAATATATCAGTCTACCCGTCCCAGCGGCTAATGAGCTGCAGTTTATTAACAGTGCTCCCACTAAAATTAACAGAGGGCAGGGTGTCAACTGCAGCAAGAGGGCACATCATGCAATGTCAAGGCATCTCATGGGGAAGGGGGGGGGCGAGGGGCAGGGCTAAGCCTAACTTTGTGCTTTCTGTTTTATAAAATCAGGCGGAAGGATACATGGAAGAGCAAGAGCAAATTGATAAGCGCTATTTCCGCGGAAAAGGACTGTTTTTGGGAACGAGCGCACTACTGTCGTGCAAGGAGAATATATATGGCCTTGTCTAGTGACAGGGCGCAATACTCTCGCAGCAGAGCGCAGCGCCCTCCTAAAATAGGCTAGCGGGAGCACTGATTAATACTGAAATTTTAATTACATAAGAGCCGCGGCTGGTATTCCGGAAATTATGGTACTCATATATTCTTTCATGCCATGTCGTTCCAAGTTGCTTGATATATTACTTAGCATAACTTGGCCATGGAATTTTCCAATGACACCTTAATTGTATCATTAGCACAGGTATCCTAAATAAAAATCTACCATCTTCGCATTTAATAATTACTTTTATATACAGCATGGGCTAAACAAAACTCTCCACTGAAAATTTCTAAGTCCATTGGAAATGGTCCACGAAGGGGTGAGCGATTATAGAAGGAAGATCGCTACCGTTAATTAAGGCAGGCCTTAACGTTAAATGGAATGCCTGCCCTAATTAATGATAGCGTTCTTCCTTCTAGAACAGGGCTGTCCAAGATTTCTGTCCGTGGG
>JAHWFO010095817.1:2202625-2217737 GCA_023313115.1 Rhysida immarginata | reverse complement strand
CCCCATTGCACATTACGTTGATCAGTTCCTTAAAACCGAGTTGCTAATTATCAATTTGATACTGTAAAAAAAAACAAAACAAACTTTGACTTACTTTACCATTTTATATCCTTCGTTTTAATGTGACAATTTTCTCGATGTCAGGTAGAGTTGTATTTTCTTTTTCCCGATAGGATACGATTGCATATTAAGGATTTAGAATTCGATCTGTGAACAATGAAAAAAAAAAAAAACTGATTCTCCCAATCCGGTTTAAATACTGGTTCAGTGATTTTATGCTTTTTTGGAAGGTGCGCCATGTTATACGAGACGAAAAACAAGCAAGTATTAGTAACAAAAAAAAAATGCCTCATTTAACGGAATCGCCCCCTAAAGTCTGGCCATACTGCATAGGAAAAACCATACCCACTCCCCTCCTGAGTTTCGGACTATCTCCTCGGCTTTGCCCGTGAGCTTAGCCCGCAAGCTTTTTATGTTGCAAGCGGGCGACGTGCACGATTTGGACAGCCCTGTTCTAGAATCACTCACCCCTTTGTGGACCATTTCCATTGGACTTAGAAATTTCCAGTGGCGAGTTTTTTTTTGGCCCACCCTGTATGTGTTTATGGCATATCATTACAAGTTTTTGATATATTACTTGACATATCTTGGCATTGGAAATTTCCAGTGATACCATAATGGTGTCATTAGAACAGATACCCGTGATCAGAATTGTCCATCTTCGAATTTATTAATTACACTTAAATATTCGTTCATGGCATGTTTTCACAAGTTGTTTGATATATTATACGACTTATCTTAACATTGAAATTTTTCATTGTTACCATAATGGTGTCATTAAAGCATGTACTACTGAATCAAATTCGATTGTCTTCGAACTTATTGATTACTCTTACATATTCGTTCATGATTCATCATTACAAGTTGCGTGATAATTTACATATATCTTTGCATTGAAAATTTGCAAATGGTACCATAATGGTTTCTTTAGCACACGTACCCCAGAATCATAATCGTCCATGTTCAAACTTATTAATTACGCTCATATATTCGTTCATGGGATGTCTTTACAAGTTGTGGTGTGGTATATTATATGACGTTTAACATTGAAATTTTTTCAATGATACCATAATAGCGTCATTAGAACATGTACCATGGAATCAAATTCAACCATCTACAAACTTTGTAATTATTCTTATGCAAGGGTTGTTCAAGAATTTTTGCCTCCTGGTCCGTAAATTTTTTATTGGTTAACTAATTTTCAGAATTCTGTTTTTATCTGATACTTACATTTGTCCTCTATGTAATGCACTATTTACTTTTTGACGTAGTCTCCATCCCATTCCACGCATTGCGCCAACGCGTAACTAGTTGGGTGAACCTGTAGGAGAGGAATTCAGGGGTTGTTGTCGACACCAGGATTGAATGCAGCTTTGGATCCTCTTCTGCAGCACGATAACGCCCGCCCGCAGACGATTGCCACATTCCAGAGACGTTGCAGCGTCTAAAGTTCATAGATGAAAAACTGCAGTTCAAGGACGAAAGACTTTGCACTTTGTGACTTTCACCATTTCTCAAAGAAGAAAGATTACCTTAAGGGACATGAGTTGGGTTCTGATGATGAGGTGAAAGATGCCATTCAATCCTCATGCCGACAGCAACCACGGAATTCCTTTCCGACGGGTTCACCCGACTAGTCATGCGTTGGCACTATGCGTGGAAAGGGATGGGGACTAAGTTGAAAAGTGAATACTGCATTATACAGAGGACAAATGTAAGTATCAGATGCAAAAAGAATTATGAAAATCAGTTAACAGATAAAAAGTTATAGACCAGGATGCAAAACTTCTTGAACAATCCTCGTATATTCGTTCATGACGGTCGTTATGAGTCGTTTGATATAATGCATGCCAAATTTTAGCAATGAAATTTCCAATGGTACCATAGTGGTGTCATTAGCACGGGTATCCCCGAATCCAAATTGACACATCTTCACACTTACTGAATAAATTTCAGGAAAAAAGGCACAAAAGTAAACAATATGTGTACCAAAAAAAAACAGAAAAAGGAAAAAATAAGTATGTGGATAATAGTAAATAAAAGAAATAAAAACTTTTTTGTTGTGGTGAAAGTTTTTATTGCTTTTATTCACACTTACTAATTACTCTTTTAGGGTGCTTCAAAAAGGACTTCACGACTTTGAAAATTCATATATATATATTCATATGACTTACAAATCTAGTTTTGGTGTCATTTTTTTTTAGCAAAATACATGAAGTTTTTTTTTTACCTTATAGTTAAACTGGTTCAATGTGACGTCTATTGATTGTTTGACACACATTCCATCTGAAGCCAATAACTTGCCAAACTCACTGTAGCATGGATTTAGTTCAGGTGTGGCATAGATTCTTGCTCTAAGCTCTGCAAGAGAAGCTGGTAAGGGTGGACTAAACATGGTATCCTTGATGAATCCCCAAAAGAAAAAATCGAGAGGTGTCAAGTCCGGTGAATGTTGGGGCCATGCAATCTGCGCACCTCGACTAATCTATTTACCTGGAAAGTGGCTATTGAGGAAATCACGGACGTCACGAGGTAGTGCACCATCTTGCATGAAGTGTACGCGGCATTTTTGGTCATCCTTGTCAATTTGTGGGATTAAAAAGTTTTCCAGCATCTAAGTAGACTATTCCGTTGATTGTTGTCTCGTGAAAAAAAGAAAGGGCTGTAAAATTTGCTCTTGCTCAGTACATAAAGGACGTTAACTTTTGGGCTATCACAAACATGTTCCAAGGTTTGTCATGGATTTTCACTTCCCCAAATTTTACAGTTGTGTTTATTAACTTTACCGCTTAAGTGAAAAATCGCCTCATCACTAAAAATAATGTTTCCAATGAAAACTTCGTCTTCATCCAATCGATGTTAACATTTCCCCACAAAACTCCTTACGAGCAATCCTATCAGTGTCTTTTAGTTTTTGCATCATTGCTAATTTGTACAGTTTGAGATGCAAGCGTTTTCTCAACACATGCCAAACAGTCACACATGAAACCCCCAACTCGCGAGAAGCACATTGGGTTAATTTTGTAGGACTGTTAACATAATTTGGCTTCATTTGCTCTGCCACGTCGTCAGATGCCCAGGAATACCCTGAGGATTTCTTATGACTTACTGAGCACCCAGTTTCAACAAAGCACTTAGTTACTCATACATGGCAGGCCTACTGGGAAGATCTTCACTGTATTCATTATGAAAATTCCATTGCACAGTTGTTGCAGAATTTGATTATTCAAACCAAAACACACAGCCAGCACGCTTGGAGACCAGTGAAGACAACTATCTTTTGTGCAACTACTGCTAGCACTTGCGGTTGTGTAATTCGGCATTAGCGCACTATGTGAATCAAAACTTGATGTATTTTGCTAAAAATTGATAACAAAACCAAGTTTGTAAGTCATGTGAATAAATTTATATGAATTTTCAAAGTTGTAAAATCCTTTTTGAAGCACCCTCTATATTCGTTTATGAAAGTCGTTAGAAGTTGCTTGATATATTACATGATATAACTTGACATTGGAAATGTCCAATGGTACTATAACGGTATCATTAAAACAGGTACTACTGAAACATTTTCGACAATCTTCGAACAATGTTTATGGATTGGCAAAAATGTAGATAATAACATTATATTTCGTTATTGTTATTCATGATTTCAGGCTGTTTGATGTACTAATTGCTATATCTTATCATTGAAAATTTAGAGGGTGTCATAAGGATACCATAAGAGCACGCGTCCTTGTATCGATTATGACCATCTTCAAAATCATTCATGTGCAGAACCATATTTATCAGTTGGTGAGTTAATTACGTTATAATCGCTTATAGGTCGTCGTTACGAGTCGTTTGATGTATTATTTACTATATCTTACCATTAGAGCAAGTGCCATTGAACCAATTTCGTGTGATGAACCATATTAATTGATTGGCGAAAAAATTTTGAAAAACTTTCATTGGCTTTGAAAGATCGAGTTACAGACAGACAGACAGACAAACAAACAGACAAGTTCCCCAATGTAATAGCATAAAGCACCTTTCGGTACTTAATAACTAAACTATTCAATTTCCAGCATCATTTTCTTTATTCATAAATTAGATATTTTTTTTCTCTTTTTAGCTGATTCAGAACAATTTTTATTTATTTTAAGGCTCTAAACCATTCTTTCCTAAACCATTCTAGATACTTTTGATTGATGAAGAAAGTTTTAGTGCAAAAAAGATTAACTCTTCTTACAAAAGATAAATTAATTTAGAATGAACCATGAACCACTATAATAAAACTATGTACATGGATTAGTAAGTACTTGATTTTCTTGTATATATGATGGGTTGAGAACCATAGCTAAGGACATTTGGGGCTGTAGCTGAAGGTTATTTATCATATATTTTAAATGGTCCATCTTCATTGCTTGAATTATATGAAATATTGATGTTCAAATTATTAGCCTCATGAACATGATGTTGCACATTCACTAACAAGCATTAATCTTCATTTTCTCAGTTGTTAAAGAATGGCACCTGGCTTAGTATGTGGGGCTCAACAATTTTTTTATAGTTGTAGACAATTGACTCTTATTCTAGTAGCCCAGTAACAAAATTCAGTGGCTGACTTAATACAGTATTGCAAAATAGTGTTATCTTGAGTAGAAAGAAATTCCCAAACAGCCCGTAGCCTTCTTTTCAATGCCCCTTATGTTAGGGTGGCAGGGCTGAATACGAGTTGATTGTACCAGTTGCATCCAATTGCTGAAATTGTGGACTTTTAAGTTGTGGATGATAAAACAAGTGAGAGAAATTGTGAACTTCAAGTTCTTTTAAATGTCTCAATACTGAGATCAAATTTACTCAGTAATTCAAAAAATATTACATATACGCCCCTGGAAAGGCTCCATGCACTCCACTGGAAGGGCCAGCAAAAAAAGTTCAGATCATGTCCTACACTGATTGGATCCAGTGTTGGTGGCAATTGCCTAGTATGTTTTGATACTACTGTTCCATTCCTAAGAAAAACAATGTAAAATATAAACTGACCTTTACAATTCTGTGGATGCTAGAATACTTGAGAGAGACAAGGTAGGAGACTCCACTTGTCCATAAAAATATTTTAATACACTATAGATGTATACATTTCGGTCACCATGTGGCCTTCTTCAGTATGACTTCGGTTACACAAGTTCAGATACAGGTATTTATAATGAGGGGGAACCAATCAAATGAAAAGCATTGTTTGGTTACAAAGTTCAGGGTTGGAGATTACTTAGTGCCCAATGAAAATAAATAACAAGATAGAGAGTAATTAACTGGCAAAAGGTTATTAGCCTAGTAAAGCCCAGAAGAGAAAAACATACAACTAAATATGGAGAAAACTCTTATATACGGAGTTGCCGGTTACTGGTTGGATACAACCAGCAGAGTTAAAGTTTTGAAATCGGCATGGTCCATTGTGACAAGTCAGGGGGGTCCCCTTTCGTGGTTTAATAATTTATCCTGTGGAACTTTAGAAACCTCAAGCGATGCTAAGAAATTTAACTTCTTTGGTTCGTCAACACAATGTATGATCCTAAAATTATCTACTTTTCCTACATTTCCCGTGACTAGAATGTGCTCGGCGAAAGCAGATTTTATGGGTCTGCAATTTCTGATGTAACTAAGGTGTTTCTTTATGCGAGTGCAAATTCTCCTCCGGCTCTGGCCTATATATTTACGATCACAAGTTGTACAATTAATTTCATATATTCCGGATTTATCTTAAAAATTTTATCTTTCCAAGTAGGTGTTTAAGGTTATGGCTACTTTTAAATGCTACCCTGAGTCCATATGCTTTACTTATCTTCTCTAGTCCCCCTGTCAACTTTCTGTTGTAGGGTAGACATAAATTTCTTCTCTAGTTTAGTCTGGAGCGTAGTAATGACTTCTATTTTCTTTTTGAGAGCCTGTTTTTACATAAGTTTGTCAATCATGTCTTCCTTGTATCTGTTGAAAATGGCTGCCTCTTTAATCCGGTGGATCTCTTCTTGTCTCTTCTTGTCTCTTCTCTTGTAACATGGGTATGGTCATCATTCTATTGGTCATATGGTTAAAAGCTGAAAGTTTGTGGTTGAAACTATGGTTCGAGTTGGAATTGATATAAGTCCCTTCCTGGCTAATCTTTATCACCTTCATTTAGAAAACTTAGCAAGGTCTATTCTTCCGTATTTTCCCAAAATGTGGTATCGATATGTCGATGACATTTTTGCTATAGTCGGTATCCAACATCTTGATTTACTGGTAGCAGGACTCAACAACTTATCTCCTTCCATTTCCTTCACTGTTGAGAAGGAGAATGATGGTACCATGCCATTCTTGGATTTAGTTATACAGAGAGACGGTGGGAAACTTAATTTTGATATCTACAGAAAAGTCAACTACGTCTCCGCGTATATCAATTTATGTTTACCCTACAACGGAAAGTTGACAGGAGGACTAGAGAAGATAAGTAAAGCATATGGACTCAGGAACGCATTTAAAAGTAGGCACAACCTTAAACACCTACTTGGAAACACGAAAGATAAAATTTGTAAGGAAGATAAATCTGGAATATATGAAATTAATTGTACAACTTGTGACCGTAAATATATAGGCCGAAGCAGGAGGAGAATTTACACTCGCATAAAGGAACACTTTAGTTACATCAGAAATTGCAGACCCGAAAAATCTGCTTTCGCTGAGCACATTCTAGCCACGGGACATGTAGGAAAAGTAGATAATTTTAGGATTCTACATTGTGTTGAAGAACCAAAGAAGTTAAACTTCTTGGAATCGCTTGAGATTTCTAAAGTTGCACCGGATAAATTATTAAACCACGAAAGGGGGGCTCCCTTGACTTGTCACAATGGACCCCACTGATTTCAAAACTTTAACTCCATTTGTATCCAACCAGTAACCGGATATAAGAGCAACTCTTTATATTAGAATTTTCTCTATATTTAGTTGTATGTTTTTCTCTTCTGGGCTTTACTAGGGTAATAACCCTTTTGCCAGTTAATTACTCTCTAGCTTGTTGTTCTTTATTTTCATTGGGCACTAAGCCCTCTCCAATCCTGAACTTCGTAAACCAAACGTAATGCTTTTCATATTGATTGGTCCCCCCTCATCATAAATACCTGTATCTGAACTTGTGTAACCCGAGTCATACTGAAGGAGGCCACATGGTGACCGAAATGTATATATGTATGGTGTATTAAAAAGTTTTTGTGGACAAGTGGAGTCTCCTACCTTGTCTCTCTCAAGTACTGTTGCATTGCTAATTTTGGATCAACCTCAGTTATGGAACAACAATGATTGCATTTTATCTTTATGCGTGTTGATAAGAGTGTTCGCACCCAAGCATGTTTTGATTTGTTTCTGCACGATGTGGTAGCCATAGCAACATTACAGGGTGTCTACAAGTCACGAAATTGGAAAATGGTCACGAAAGTCACGAAAAAGTAGCGAAATTAGAAAATGGGTCACGAAAATTCCGAGTCACAGAATTAAAATTTGGTCATGGAAAAGATCTGCTCACTCCAGTCTGGGGAAAATTCTTAAAGTTTTTTTTTGACATTAAAAATAATTAAATTAGGTCATGAAATTTTTTTAAGAGGTCCCCAAAAAGTCACTAAATTGACTTTCAGAAACTCTGTAGACACCCTGCATTAGAAATTGCTTGAAATATGTGTTTTTAAAGATTATTGGATGAAATTCAATGTGGTCAGTAACAAAACACAATACACATCATTAAAAGGTGATGGATTTTTCTTGTTAACTGGTAGTTTCAAATCTGTCCACTCACTGAGAATTTGATCGTCAAAATTCCCTTAAATCTCAGTTTTTCTTTGTAGAAAGGCATGCAGTTTTTTGTAATTCTACCAGTCCACTCTATCAAATGACTACATGTGTAATAGCCAAATGTTACCTTACAGTGCATTTTAATAGCCATCTTGGAATATTTAGTAGAGTTTGTCTACTAGGTTACTGGTTTGGTTTTGTTGAGCTCTGCACTTAGGTTCTCAACTCTTCTCATGTAAATGTTAATAGATAAACTATTCAAATTCTTTTTGCATTCTGTTGAAAATGGTATATAATGTTTTTATTTATCTTTTTTTTTTTTAGTTGACACCTGTAAGAAAGTATGGAAGAACATGATTGATCAGTTTCGAACTAATTACTATGATTCTGTATACAGCTGTCAAACTTTAAAAAATGGATTAGAAGCCACTTTAAAAAATGTTAAATGGGTTTATTTCAAGCATTTGATGTTTCTTCGTCATATTATTTCTCGAAGGTGAGTCAGCAAAGTTATTCCGCAGCGATAGTTAAGCTGCAAAGGCATTTTTTTTTAAATTTTTCTAATGCATATGCCGCAGCATTATTACCATCAATTATGGTAATTAAATTTAATTTGGTGTTTTCGTATGTAAATCTCTAAAGCAAACAATTTGTATTGTATTCGTTATATATTTTGGAATTATTTAAATAAGCAATATTTTAAAATTATTTTTGAACTAAATAGATTTAATTTCAATGTCCTGTATTTGTCATCTGTTTAAAAGTGAAAAACTTTTGTAGGGGGTCTGATGCTTAGCACATCCTAAAAAAATTTAGGATGTTGATATACACTATCTAACATTAATCGTTTGGCTATGCCTATCAGTTGCCTCATTTTAATTTTCAATATTTGTGGCTAGGCAAATGGATCACTCAAAGTAAATCAATACATGTAGCTAACTTTTAAAATACAAATTTGACAGAATACAGTTCATTCCAAAAGCATTTTTTTCACTTGCTTGGCAGTAGTTGAGCTAAGCAAAGTTGATAGATTAAAAATTCTAGTAGTTTGAACGAATATCGTAGAAGTTTAAAATGGACTTTGCAGATGGAATATTTAACGCACTTATTAAAAACCAAGCAATAAATATTTAAGAATATCTCAAGAATGTTCGATGAGTGCTTATCCTCAGACGTTTATATTATTGATGAAAATAGGAACGAAAACTCTACAAGCTGAATTCGAACCGGGAATCTTCGAAGAGCTGAAGTTTCCTGGTTCGAATCCAAGTTGTGGAATTTTCTTTCCTATTTTCATCAATAAATATTTAGTTTATTTATTTATTTTTTCTGTATTTCAAACATTGAAATTTTTTTTTTTAAATTTTGATACCGAAATTGTTCATGCCGCCATATACAAGGTCTGTTCAAAAAATACGTAAACTGTTTGAATTGCGCGGGCCCTGTTGGTCCCAATCAAAATCGCTTGGTGTTGCCATCTTCTGACAGATCCGCTGATTACAAGGCAGTTTTTTGATTGCAAATATCAGTATTGGTTAATTAGCTACGCGGTTGTTTGTGAAGTGTGTTTTTTTTCGTTTGGCGGATTTTTAGAATGAGTGACTTGAACGAGCAAAGAGTTGCTGTGAAATTTTGTGTTAAGCTCGGAAAAACTGCCACTGGACGAGTGGAAAAGACCAGAAATGTGGACGGGAGGTGACTGGTTGTTTCATCACGACAACGCTCCAGCCCATTCAGCCCTCAGAACTCGAGAGTTTTTGGCCAAACACTCGGTCACTGTTCTTCCTCACCCACCCTACTCACCTGACCTCGCTCCTTGTGACTTCTTCTTGTTTCCCAAACTCAAAAGACCTTTGAAAGGAAGGAGATTTGAGACGATTCCCGACATAAAGGCAAATGCGACGAAGGCGCTGAAGGACATCACAAAAGAAGCGTTCCAGGACTGTTTCCAAAAGTGGAAACACCGTTGGGATAAGTGTGTGCGTCGGGGAGGAGAGTACTTTGAAGGGGACCCAGATGTGTAACTTTTGAATAAAGTATATTTTGTTTTATGACGTTAGTCTACGTATTTTTTGAACAGACCTCGTATATGCTAATATTTTATAAGGAAACGAAAGTCATTACAATATACCATATAGTAAACAGCATATTGTATACTGCATACATATATGCTTTCTTCATATATAAGATACTGTATTGTTATACATTATTTTTTCTCGTCATGGATGAGAATACAACTTTTTTATGCCAATACGTTATTTTTTTAAGCATAAACCCAGATGATACTGTATTTCATTTTGAAAGATGGTAGCTATTCCCTATGAAATAAAAAAAATATTATTATTTTGTTAAATGTGCAGCAAACTTAAAGTTAATTTTCTACTACCTATACTGATTATTTCATAAAAAAACACACAATGATTTAATTCGTGTATTTGCCAGTATAATGTTGAGCGTGCTATGCCAACTTATCGCTTACTTCCTCGTGTAGTTTTCACGTTATTATATATCATTCCTGCTAAAATAATAATAATGTACATTGATATATTAATAATAAAGAAAAACATTCCTAATAAAGGCTCAAAATCAGATTTCAATTAAAACAGTTTGACGTCACTCATTATGCCTACCTATCCCTTTTGCTAAGAAACAATAAATGGTATCGTCCAACGTGATTCAAACTCGACTTCTTGCCTGGAGCGATTACCATAATTTTCAGCAGTAAAGCCTCGGCCGCAGCAGCAAAAATTTAACAAAAATGTAAATTCTCCGACAGTTATGCCGTGGCGACTGATTGGGCCCCCCCCCCCCCTCCACTACACACGCAATCAGTAATCTAAAATCGGTTTTCTTACATGCTTCAATAAAAGTAATACGCATTTCAGTGGGGGAAAATTTTTGATTTCGTACATTTAATATATTTCTGCATACATTTTCTCCAGTGCCGAATACATTTTTCGTCGAGCCCTAACTATCTTGCTGCTGCATGATTGCTCTTTGGCCTTTTCATTCTTTTAGCTGTTAGTGTAAAAACTGCTGTATAGCTTGCACATCGCTTTGGCGAATTTGAAAAATACTCTTGCTCATGGTGGAGATATACTCCACCGTGCTCTTGCTTATAATAATAATAATAATAATAATAATAATAATAGTAATAATACAGTAATATGTAATAAAATACTGGTGCTTCTAACGCCTCTTGAGTGCTCTCGTGACCGTTTAGCCCCGCACGAACTCGTGAAATTTTTTGATAGTCAGCCCCGGGCATCGAGATAAAAGTTAAATAAGAGTTAACTGCCACAGAAACTCATTATGCTTTCAAGCTTTCGGTTTTAAGCGTAATTATTTATTATTTATTGTCCGATATTATAATCTGGTGGGGTTTATTAGATTTCAATGCATTTATTCTTTTATGACAAAAAGAATGAGTGTTAAAATGCAAAAATCTACATACGAAAAAAACGAAACTTTAAAGAAAATTCGAAACCTAAGAGAAAAAAATTAAAAAAAAAAAAAATATATCAAACAATCTTCGCTTTTATCTTCAGCTCCTTCTCCCCTACCTTTCGGCTATAAGAAATTTTAATTAAAAAACAAACGAAATACGCCAACAGACAGGTTGTTTTTCCTCAAAGACAAATTTCGTTTCTCGTTTTCACCATACCTGTATGTGCGCGCCATCATAAGCAGGCTGCGGGAGTTGGCTGTTATGTAGGGAGTGCCCATTGACTTATCCTAACAGTGAAGATTTATCCTAAAAAAACGTATATCCTGACATGTTTTGTGCCTTCAGATTCATTACAAAACTATAAATGCATTGGGAAAATACTTCGAGATGGGATATGCTTTCACTGTCTGCTATTATTGCAAAGCGAAAATAGTGAAAGTGATCGGGCGTGCTTGAACGTGATTAGATTTGAAAGTCGATAATGTTGGTCGTGTCGTGAACGATGAGAACATGAATAGTGAGAACGATAAGAGCAGGAAGTTTTTAGTTGCAGTGCTCATGCTGATCGATGAACATGGGCGGACTGGCAGTCCAAATCGTACTGGGAAAAATTGGCAAAAGCGGCCCTCAACCACGAGAAAGTAAAGGCATCCATCCAGCCACCGGGATTTTTTTCGGTGTCCTGGTGGTTCAATCCGCCACAGTCGATGAACGTTCACGCTCGATCACTATCAGAATGAATTACATTGTTAATAGACCTACCTTGGTCAGGTGACTTTTAAGTGCCGGAGCCAGTCTTTAGATAGTAGATGGTCATCCAACTCCACTGAAACATGAAGCTAAAGTTTCTAGCTCCCAATAGGGGGGGTAACTCAATTGAAAAATGGTGCTGCATGGGTAATTCATTGATACAATCTTCAATAAATAAAAATCAAGGAAAACATTGCCGGTACTCATTTTATATCGTTGAGAGAAACGATATGAAGCAGGTCTAAAATTGTGGGTAGAAGAATTTTTTTTAACTTTTTGGAAAATCTCTGACACTTACGCTGCAGTGACTGAAAGGCCGCACACTCCATAATTTTCACTTTTCTTAAACAGAAACGCCGTGGCGTTACTGCCGAAAATTATGGTAATTTCACTGGTTTAATGTATTGCAAGGAAGCCAAACCTCATTCACCTAAGTGAAAATGCTTCTGGAATGAACTGTACATTTAATGGAAGAATTATTGTACTTTTATGTGAGGAGTTTTTTTGTTTATCCATTTCCGAAAAACCAATACCATTTTCAAATATGGAAGTCAACTTTGAAATGTTCAGTGGAAACCCCTATTTTTAATACATGTAGTATTTTCAGATTGTACACACTTTTTGAGAAATGTTTTATTCTTGGTGTTTTTGCAATTGATCCAATCATTTAGGAGATAGAGGCAGTGAAAATGAGGTGCGTTTTTCCCTAAACACCTCATTTTCACTGCCTGTATCTCCTAAATGGTTAGATCAATTAAAAATATATACGAAGAAAAAAACATTTCTGAAATGTTGTGTACAATCTGAAAATACCATTAAAAATAGGGGTTTCCTTTGCACATTTCAAAGTTGACTTCCATATTCGAAAATGGCATTGGTTTTTTTGGAAATGGAATACACATAAAAACCCCTCGACATAAAAGTACAATAATTCTTCCTTTGAAAGTGCTCTGTCAGATTTGTATTTTAGGTGAGACACCTTGCATAGGTACTATATTTTTTTTTATAGGATGCAGTAGGTGAGCATTATTAAATTGTTGCGTCCCACCACCCCCACAATAATAGTGTACCCTTGCGTTCCGCAATGAGTGTCGGGGTGATGGAAGCTAGGGTTCGGGACCAAAATAAAATGGAAAGTCAGACTGAAATTGTGGTATTTGGTTCAATGACAATGACTTTATTCATAATTACGAGTATTCAAGTTTAATTCCCATATTCTATTTATTAAATTCTCCTTATTGCTAGCTTAATACGGGGCCCCAAACTATAATTTTATAATCCCTCCATCAAAAGTTACATAACCTTTTGCACCCAAGTTAGTATTCCTGCACATAACTACTGGCACACCTGACTGCGATAAGAATGAACCTTGCAGGTCGGAATTACGACTATCGATTAACATTTACAAAACAACATTAATTATTACAATGTAAAGCGAACTTTTACTCTTGATACATGGCCTCATTTCGAACGCCAAGCATCCAACAACATGTCGGCAAAGGCACGTCCGTACCGCTCACGAATTTTTGTAACAAAAAAAACAAAAACACAAAATTTTTAACAAACATACACAAAGTCACACATCCTAATTTCTGCGAAAACGATCGCAACAATCCTCTCCCGGAGGCTGGGTAATCTTCTCAGAAAACCTTGCAACAATTGCCTCCCAACAGAGGACTAGCTGCGATCGCTCACGAAACACAACAATTTCACTTTTAAAACGACGACGAATAAAACGCAACACACTTGTATCCTTTATAACAAACGAAAAACGCCAACAATAACAAATATCATTTACCAGAAGGTAAATTAAACTCTACATATTTCCCTAAAATTTCACCAACTTACCCCCCCCCCCCCCCCATATTCTCTCCTCTGACATACGTGACGAACCCTTAACTGGAACGTCACAAAATAAGAGGCAGCATGGCTCTTCGTTGAGAGCTAAGCAAACTTTTTGAGATGCATATCAAAATACCGTAAATCCTTTACTATAATGCAAATAATTTTCGCCTAAAAAAGCACTTAAAGGACAAGTACCACTAAAAATCACATACTCTTTTTTATTTAAATTTTGTTAGTTCATGTTGTTTATAGTACACTTTCATTAATAATTTTCTATAAAAATCATCATATTCCTTAAAAATCGATAAAAACTGCAAAATACGACAGCGAGCGAAAAACGGCTCTGCCATGATGTGTAGCAGGCTGGCGCTGTGACGTCATCGGCCTGCTGGAGAATTCAGTAGGAGAGACGTAACACAGCTAACAGGGAATAAGGACTAACGTTCTTTCCTGGAGCTATTCTAATTGCTTGTAATCTTCGACAGCGTGGTTTTTTTAAGTAAATTTACAAGAGAAAGTTTCTAAATATCACCTTGGCCATTTTAATTCATTTAATGTGTAAAGGAATGTTTATTGAAATGTGTGTAGCTTAGGTTAGTGAAGTCCCGACTAAATGAGTTTAAAAAAGGAGATGTTATATGAATGACATTGAATGAATTGGAAACTCTTCTTAGCAAAGTTTTGCTCACGAATATCTAATATTGATTTGACCATGCCTTATAAACTTCATTTGGTATTCGTGTGTAACATTATGCTTCACCCTTTTCTGCTCAAGAAGTAAGAAAAAAGCAATGGATAGATTTTTGTCGGACAGATAAATGGAATCCTGGCAAAAGCAACAGGGTCTGCTCTGTTCATTTTGAAAGTAGTGAATAAGAAGTTGATCCAATTGTTTACCTAAGAAAATATAGGAAAAACTATTCAAAACCATTGCTTTTATAAGCATGTCAAGAAGAGTTAGATGAAACCCCAGTATATCACCTAGAATTCCTGTTTTTCGTATTTTTCGTAGAATGGAATAGTGTTTTTGCTCTGTGTTGGATTGAGTTATTATTTAAAAAATTGGGAGATATAATTTAATTTTTTGAGATTGTTCTCTTTACCTACAAGTGTAATTATCCCGGGCAACACCGGGTACCTCTGCTAGTCTATATACACTATATGATCAAAAATATCCGGACACCCCTCACAGATCATCGATTGGCCCAA
>JAHWFO010095817.1:2184259-2202615 GCA_023313115.1 Rhysida immarginata | reverse complement strand
CAACATTTGGTGGAAAGTCTTCCCCGAAGGGTGGAAGCTGTGATTCGGGCAAAGGGATGTGCAACGCCCTATTGATTTCCATGAAATCGTGGCTAGAGCGCAAACGTGCATGTGTCCGGATATTTGTGATCATATAGTGTATTTGTTTAATGTGCATTCCATTTGTCTCAATCACATGTTCAAATCCCATCATAGCGTATTCAATAGTAGCACAAAAGGGTTCTTGAGGAATTGCAGTAACATGGCATGTTATGGTTGCTTTCAATTCAGGCAGGGTCTATGTGCTTCCTCCTAGACACAATCTTTCAGGAATCCCCACAACCAGAAGTCGGAGGAATTCAAGTCTGGAGAATGAGAATGCCAGGCAGTCTGAAAACCTCGAAATTACCCAATCTTCTCCAAAGTGGGCAAAAAGCAGTTCCTTCTCTTGTTGGGCAATATGGGATGTTGCATCATCTTACATGAAGACAGTAGTCTCTAAACATTCTCGTTCTTGTAAGGCAGGAATGACTTGCTGCTGCAAAAGTTCGCATTAACAGGCACCCGTGATGGAATACCTTTTAGGGCCTTGAGGAATGTTCTCTTCAAAGAAAAACGGGCCAAGAATGAAATCAGCAGTAAAACGCATCGTACAGTAATGAAATCAGAATGCAGAGGCTGTTCAAACACAAGATTAGGACTTGCAGTACTCCAGATGTGATGATTCTGAGTATTCACTGCTCCATCTAGGGTAAAATGCAGTACGTCTGACCATAAAATGTCCCAAAGCCATGAATTGTCAATGGCTAGTCTGGCCAAAAACCAGCAAGCAAAATCAGTGTGTTGATCCAGGTCTAATGGAAGCAGATTTTGCATCACATGGATCTTGTATGGATAGACTTTAAAATGCAACGCAGAACCTTTTATACTGTCATTTTTCAGTTTATTTAATTCACAACAATGACTGAGTATTGTCTTACCACAACAATCCCTGGCTTCGGATTATTGTAATTTTCTTTTTTGGGTTCAGTCAGATAAACTAAGAGCATTAGTATATTAGACAATAAATTAAAATGTGTACCTTTAATTAATAATACAAATTAATCCAAAAATTATGAAGGAGGAAAATAAAAGAAAAAGAAAAATAAGTTGAAAATTCGTGTTACTGCATTGCCAGAACGATGTTAAAAAAAAAATGACATTATACGCACGCATGCGGTGCAAAATAATTCTCGTTCAGTTGCAATTTTTTTTTCAAGCATTAAAAAATAGAATAGGAATGTCTCTAAGACCGACCCTCTATCTCTTTGCCTTCATTGATAAAACTGAGTTTAAAATTTGAAAGTTAAGGAATTTTCATAATAATAAATAATTTGAATAAAACATTCAATTGTTGCGGAGCAAAGACTATCCATAAAATTCGAAGCTGGTGAAGGGAAGGGTAACTTTGAAATCTTAAATGGGAATCCCCATTTATTATTGTAGATTCGGATTTTACATCTAAAACTACATAGGATTTGTCTAAAAAAAAAAATTTCAATTTATGATAGATGGCACTGTGATCGACAAAATTTTAAATAAGAACCAATACAGTTGATTCTGCAATATGTTTGCAATAAAGAATACCATTTTTTATCATAAACACTTGAAAATTGTGTTCTAAAAAATTAATTTCTTTTTCAAATTTCGAGATAGGAAAATGTTTACCTGTAACAAACTACTTTTAGCATAGCCCAGGAAATTTAGGTGGGGGGTGGGGATTATTTTTTGGCTAATGAATTTCTCCACGAAATAATTCACTTTTGATTTCGGACTTTTTTTTCGTACGACGATTTTTTTTATGAAATATTTGAAAATTCCAGGTTAAATGACTCTCCCTGTATATAACAAGTACGAGGGCTGTAAATTAAGTAATGGCAACATAGGTATAAATCAATTTTTAATGAACTTACAAGTACAATTGCATTACATTCCTTCTATGTAATCACCAGCAAAGCTTATAACCTTTTGCCAAATGTCGGGAAGCCGTTGTAGACCAGTGGCATGGTGTTGATTGTTGATGTGAGCGACCGAGCGCACTACTGCATGGAGTACAGATGAAACATCATGAAATCGGTGACCTCGGAGGGGTTCCTTCAACTTCGGAAACAGATCGAAGTCACCAAGCACTCGTGTCGGGTGAGTAGGGAGGGTGTTCCAGGATTTCCCACTGCCACCGTCGCAATAGGAGAGTGACTTTGTTTGCGACATGGCAACGAGCATTGTCAAGCAACAGGATAGGGAGATTGTTGTGCAATAAACGTGGATGCCACTGGTCTAGTAGAAATCGGCAATAGTAATCTGCGTTGACAGTTTGTCCTTCAGCTACAGCATGTGTAAGAATCACACCGTCCCAGTCGTATGCCACAATCAGCCTAACTTTCACCCGACTGGGTTCCTGTCGAAATTTTTGTGGACGTGGCGAACCTTGGTGACGCCATTCATTTGATTGACGCTTTAATTCAGGCTCATAGGCTCGTGCCCATGTCTCATCAATGGCGACATGGGTTAGTCGATGGAAGCAATTTTCATCAATTGGCGCTGCAGAAATGCGTCTCCTTCATTGCGGTTTCTCTCCAAGTGGGTGCCAGCCAGTGCATAGCGGTGCAATTTCTGTACTTCGGTTAGTCAATGTGGAACCCAGCGGGAAGCAATTTTCCTCGTGTTGAGAGATTTCTTCATTATGCACCACACCGTTTGATGACTCAGACCAACCCCTAAGGATAATTCTCGGACAGTCCATCGGCGGTCTATGGTAAAGAGACCGCTCAGGATGTCAATCTGCTCTTGAGGAATGGAGGGCCGACCTGTGCGTTGCAAATCCGCAGTCTCATTCCGACCCGAACGAAATGTTTGAACCCATCGTGCTATTGTCCTATACGGTAAAGCATTTGTGCCATAGGCTTCCACTAATCCTCGATAGCATTCTGTTGCGCTTTTGCCACGGGCAACCTCAATTTTAAGCCACGACCGCTGATCATCTTTTGAAAACGTGCTTTAGAGCGATGGAAACGAAACTCCTCACTTTAACGCCACACAACAACTACCCTTCTAAGCAGATCGACTGTTTTTTGCACTCTACACATCGACAACAGCGCCACCTCACCGCTCCCATGTCCTATTTGCGCATGCTCGCCCTTCTGCGAGTTTCAAGGTTAAGTTGCCACTATTTAATTTACAGCCCTCGTATTTAATATTTTTGTAATATTGTATTATTTTGTAATACTGTATTGTTTGGTTAAAGAGTTGTTCTTAATATTAATTAAAATTCTTCACCATGCTTTTACGGAAGAAACTTTACTGGTCAAGTTGTTTTATCTGAAATGCATTAATGGTTCTGCTGCACTGTAAGAATTCCGGCACTTGAAAGACTTGCAAAAAAAGGGCATCTGACAAGTAATGTTTTGAAAATGAGTACTAAATTTGAAGAGACTGGGGAGTTGGGTGTGCTGAGAGGAAGAGGACAGAAACTGATTTCAAATGAAAGTATGGAAGAAGTCACTGTTGCTGTGGTTGAAAAAGCATCCAGTTCTCAATATTCTTCAACAAGTGCTTGTGTAGTGTCATTTGAGTTGTTTCTGTTGCAGTTTTCATTTGTTCTTCATCGCTGAAATGCAGGCTGCCGATGATCTCCTTTAGATAATGAAACACAAAATAAGAGAAGAAATAAAAATTGGAGATGAAATAAGAACAAAAAGAAGGAAGCATATCACATCAGAGAAAATAGATAAACATAAATTGTTACATAGATGACGGAAAACAATCCGAAGTCAGGATTTCAAAAATCCAATATTTTTCAATACACCCGCATTGACTCTGTCTCCATACGACGGCTACCCCCAAAAGTTTACTTGTGCATTAAAAAATTTTGAATTTTTGAAATTCTGACTTCGGATTCTTAAAGACCATTAAAAAGTAGAAATAGGAATCTCTATAAGACCCACTCTCTATCTTCTAAACGGTTGGATCAATTGAAAAAACACCAAGAATAAAACATTTCTCGAATATTGTGTACAATCTGAATATACCATTAAAAATAGGGGTTCCTATTAAGATTTCAAAGTTACCCTCCCCTCTCACGAGGAGGGGGGGGGCCCGATTTTTTAACTAATGAATTTCCCCCACGAAATAATTCACTTTTGAATTTGGACATTTTTTCGTACAATGCTTGGTTTTCGAGATATTCTGTTGTCTCAAGATACAGGGTGTAAATGGACGACATTTCACAAATGTAAGGATATGAAGAGGATGAAACTTTGAGCAAAAAAGTCTAGTCGCGTTTTTCGATCTGTGGCTCCGTTAAAAAGTTATAGCGCTTTAAAGTTCGGTATCGGTAAGGAATATCTGTATCGGTATCGGCCAGGGTGATTCTAAAAGGTCGTGCCCAAATGAAAAGGCAGGTAGAGGGTGAAATTCTGAGCTAAAAAGTCTAGTCGCATTTTTCAATCTGAGGCTCCGTTAAAAAGTTATAGGCTCCTTTAAAGTTTCGTGACATCACTTCTGGAAATCTATCTTGATACAGACGCTGAGCAATGTTTGACTTAGCGAAATAACTTTTTAACGGAGCCTCAGATCGAAAAATGCGACTAGACTTTTTTGCTCAGAGTTTCATCCTCTACATATCCTTAAATTTGTGAAACGTCGTCCATTTACACCCTGTATATATAAAGAATGTATAAGAAGTTGGTCTATCTGAGGCCAACAACGAATATATAAGTTGAATTTATATATTGTTACGTGCCGATTTTTTTGTATTGATTAAATTTTAACTTTACTTTTTATTGTAATGATATAGATTTATTAATTTTTAAGAATCTTTCTTATTAAATATTTTGTTTTTCCCTCTTTAGCTTTTTACTTTTTGCAGTTTGTGGCATCGCGAATGTTGCCCTGTGCTTAAATTTTTTTATCTTTTAATTAAGCTATTATTATCGCGTGAGATGTTTGGCGTGTGTTCGTTTGTTTCATGTGTTTAGTTCGCGTGCATGTTTTTTTTTTTTTTTTTTTTTTTTTTTTTTTTTTTTTTTTTTTTTTTTGTAGGCTTGTGGCGTTGCTAAGTTCTATCAATACTTGCTCCGACCCTGGTCTTGTCGACTTCTCGGATCTAGAAGTCGATTATTCTTGATTGTTCACACCATGGGTTGAAGAGATAACAGTTTTTTTTGTTTTTTTTTTTTCGACATGGATGAGGCAGAAGCCTTCAGGTCGAGCTCAGCCACACATCTGCCAAGGAGAAAAGGACCGGCGTTTTCCAACATTCACCTAAGTAATGGATTAGCTAAGCACTTGTTATTTGCAAGAAGGATTTGCTGGCTTTTACTGAAAGATTTCTACCGAAGACGTTCGACCTTCAGATAATCTAATTGGTTTTAGAATGATTCATCTCCGGACTGATTAATGTCCCTCGCCAAAATAGCATATCGTTACTTCTCAGAAACTTGTTCATCATGGTTGTTGTTCGTCGTAGTTTGCGTACGGCTTTCCTGCCAAGTTGATAGCGATTTCGGCAATGGAGATGGGATTCCACCTCGTTGTCGATCTGCGTTTTTCTACACGCCATGAATGTGACTCAATTGCGACAGGAAGCTTAACGATTCCCTCAGATGTCGTTCCATTTTACCGTTAGTTTAGATAGCTCAACAAACTGTGTCTTCAAGCTACGATCTCTTCAAAATTGGAATGCTCTACCAGAAAAGATTCGTCGGGTGTTATGACTCCTTTTTTTTATGCTTTTCTGTTTGATTCGTCATGAAGCTTCCTTTTTCCATTGCGGCTTTTGTATTTACTTTTGTTTGGTGTTTTGCCTTGAGCCTTTTTATTGTATCTTTATTTAAATTTTGTTGATATTTCTTTTTGCCTCTCTATTGTTTTTTTTGGGTTTTTTTTTAATTTTCTTTTCTTTTAGGACCTTGTGATGCGTGGATGCTCGTTGCTCTTCAATTTTCCCTTTTATCAACAATTGCCTCTAGAGTGCCTTATACCTTGTCTCCCTTAACCATTCTTGTTCGCCCAAATGTATGAAATTTGTGTCGTCATGTTTGTTTTCTTGCTGTTTTGTGTTTTCATTTCAGTTTTTGTATTCCTGTTAATGTGACTGCTGCCGATGTGTGGGTCTTTTATCATTTTTTTTTTTAAATCTTTACTGCTTATTATTTATTTTCTTTCTGATTTTCTTTTTTGTAATTCTTTTTCCTTTATTTGTTTTATATATTTATATCAATTGTTTTTTTTTTTGTTAGTTTTTTTTCTCAGGCAGGTTCCATACTTTTCCCTCTCTCAATTTCTGGATACAGGAATCCGCCTTCTGCGTTCTAGTTCCGAATTCGAGGCTCTAGACTCTTTTTATCTATTTAGTTTGAGAGTCACGGAATAAAAAGGAAACAAAAAAAGTTTCACGGCCTAGAAACGAAGACCACGTTTACTTCTGTTGTTTGACCTTTTTTGAACTTTGAACTCTAGACTAATCACTTACATATTTTTTAATTTCCAAACAAATGCGTCGGCTCCTTTCATCTTCGAAGGTTTCTTAACGGATAGATTCATCATCTCCTAGTGCGTTCGATTTCACTCATGTTGCACCTTTCTGCCTCGGAGCTTCACTTTGGTTCTTCGAGTAGCCTGGAGTTTCCCAATTTTTTCTAGTCTTGGGCCTCCTAGATTCTTCAAGCGGATGGTTAAGCCTTCCAAGAAATTATAACAAAACACTGTATATTTCTTGCTCTCATATTTTATTGTTTTTTTCTTTTTATTACTCCGCCATTGTTGTAATAAAAGAAATATTTGTTTGGAACGTGGGTAGTTTCCATATTTATTTAATATTTTTTCTTATATTAAACTGGAGAAATTAGAGGGGTTTAATGTAGTTCATTGATCTTATACCAGTAGTCAAGAGTTGAATTTTGCCTTTTAAATTACTAATTTAAATTTAACTTCCCTCTAGTGATTAAATACTTGTTTGCTAAACTTTTTGGGAAAAGGGATTGGTTCATTTTGTATTTACTTTCAAGGGAAAGGATCAATATCTGGAAGGGTTTTCTCTTCGGATAAAGCTGGGTGTGCTGAGAAAACCCTTCAAAGCAAAAAAGGATAATTCTCTAAAAGCAAATAGAATATTAGAGAATTATCCTGAAGTTATGAAAGTTCTACTAACGGACGGGTTTATATATAGTTTGCATGGGGAATAGTAATACGGTATTGGCTGAAAAACAAGAAGAGAACAAATGAGATTAATTAGAAGAAATGTTGGGATAGGACAGGACGGAGGACAAATAGGAAATAATAAGGGGGCGGCGAGAAAAATGCAATAGGATGGCACATATGAAATTGAAATTATAAAAAAGTTTAGGAATGAGAGGGTGCCTAGCAAAAGATTTCGTAAAATTCCCTGAATTCTCCTTGATTTTTCCTAATTATCAGCAGACAAAAAAGGCTGTCATGAAAGAATATTATTGACATTGTTCAAAATTTTCGATTTTATGATTCCCTGACTGTTCCCGGTTAAAAAAAAAAAAAAATTCCCTGACAATTCCCGGTCGCTAGTCACCCTGTAAAATAGTCCCACATGTAAGAGCATCGGGTCAAATATGAAAGAACATTGAAAAGAAGAAATAAAAGATAAAGAAAAAAGAAAGAAAAGGGCCCATAGAGCTTGCGACAAATTAAGGAATAGCTGAAGTTGGAGAGGGATATGGGAAAGGTAATGAGGGAATGGTGCCTTTGCTAAGGTTAATGCCATTAGGGGTGAGGGAATTGAATTTCCAAATAAGAAAAGACTCGAATTGCTTTCTCTCTTTTGTTATGGAAGTTACTACGAAGAATATAAAGGCTGATGGCCTGTAAAGAGTGGCCAGGGGAATTAAAGTGTTTAGCGACAGCATTGCTAAGGATGTCGAATTTATGTCCGGCAAATCTGGCACGTATGGTATTGCCTGTCTCACTGAGATACTGTTTCTGGCATACCTTGCAATGTAACAGGTAAATTAGATTGTGAGAATTGCAGGTCAGGTTCTGGTTAATTTTGAAAGTAAAGGAGGAAGCACTGCTGGAAATGGATGTAGCAGGGTTAAGAAAATGGCAAATGCCACAACGCTTTTCATTGCAAGGAGAACATCCCTTAGTGGAAGTGGGTGGTTTAGTAATAGCAGCATGGACCAGAATATCGTTAAAATTAGATGTCCGTTTAAAAGAAACTTAGGTGGTTCTGGTAGAATGGAATGGAGAAGAGGAGAGTTGTCAATTATATGTTGATGTTTCCTTAGGATATTTTTTATATTATTGAGGGCTGGATAATAAGGAAGAACTAACATAGGTGTGGCCATGGCTGGAGAAGGTTTAGGATTGTTGTTAGAACAGGAAAATTGCGATGCTTATAGATGACAGATTTGTGGTAGCCTCTTGCTTTAAGGGAGTGAGTAAGGGCGTTAGCATGGAAGTCCTTGTCAGACTGACTAGTTAACTGCGAGTTAACTGACCTAAAGGGATGTTTTCCTTGCAATGGCGTGGATGGCAGCTATCATAGTGTAAGTACTGGTGCCTGTCAGTGGCCTTTTTTGTCTGCTGATAATCAGGAAAATTCAGGGAATTTTACGAAATCTTTTTGCTAGGCACCCTATCATTCCTAAACTTTTTTATAATTTCAATGTCATATGTGTCATCCTATTGCATTTTTCTCGCCGCCCCCTTATTATTTCCTATTTGTCCTCTGTCCTGTCCTATCCCAACAGTTCTTCTAATTAATCTCATTTGTTCTCTTCTTGTTTTTCAGCCAATACCGTATTACTATTCCCCATGCAAACTATATATAAACCCGTCCGTTAGTACAACTTTCATAACTTCAGGATAATTCTCTAATATTCTATTTGCTTTTAGAGAATAATCCTTTTTTGCCTTGATAAAGGACAGTCTCTATCCGAAACGTCAGCTTTTTATTTTGATTTTGATTAATTATTTTTGTTTATTATATCTTATTTTTTATTTAATTTGTATTTTTAATTAATAACTATTATTTATTGTATTCCAGGGTTCTTGTGTCTCGTCCTTCTCTTAATATATATCCTTTCATTGAGATATGAACAGAGAAAAAATGCCGCCACCAAGATCAACAAGCTAATAACTCAGGTTCTGCAACTCATAGAATAATGAATTTTGGAGGAATAATAGGGTACATAAAACAGTGTATACCATTAAAAATTGATCATATTCCAACAAGTAGTTTCAGAATTGCGCATTCAGAATCATAACGGTGCTCACATGCGAGTACTAACCAGCAGGTGTTACAATGTTGAGTGCATAACTCAGAAATTACTCATTCGAATTCAATCAAACTTTAACGGCATACAGAGTTTTATGTACCCTACTATTCATCCAAAATTCATTATTCTAGGCGTTGCAGAACCTGACTTATTAATTTGTTGATCTTGGTGGCAGCATTTTTATTTCTGTTCATATTTCAGTTAGCGTTCAAATTGGGACCCACATTGTGTTAAAAGAAAATGTTCAATCTGGCTACCTCTGTCATTGCTTACAATTATACACACTTTTTCAGAATCACCCTGTACATAACTATTGATCTTAAATGAATCGAAGGATTGGCAATCTAATCAACTCTTTTTAAGTCGGAAGAAGAAAGTGGAGCAGGCTGTTAACCTAACTAGCTTAACATAAACTTCTAAATTTGTTGAACAGGAGGAAAGTTGACTCTTCATCCTTGTTCAGGACATACTCCCTCGTTTTCTTAACATCAGGAGAATGTTGAAGTTCAATTTTGTGGAAAGTTCATTGAGAAAATACTAGATATCAAGTGACTATTTTCAACAAAATTTGCATACGTTTGTACGTGAGCCATTCAAAAATCACAGTAAGTAGGAACACATGGTTATGAATTTCTGGTCACAGTTCCTGCTTCAATTTTATGCTGCCTGATACTATTCACTCCTTCGACCATAAAAATATCAAACTCGCATGGTGATTCAGGGTGAGAAAACGGGTGTGGCACAGGAAGTATATAATTAGTCAATCAGAAGCGCTTTTATGGCTATTCCTGTGCCACACCCATGTTGTATAGACTCTAATCACAGGAATCTGATTCTCATTTAAATCCTTTTTTTCTGAATATGAAATTTGATTATACAAATAGTATCATATGCCTGTTTCATGATTAATAAATTTTTGCTTTTATAGAACACTCCTTGTCCTTCTCCAGCTGCTGAACCTTCTTCACCTATGCCATCACCTGGTACCTCAACTTCCGCTTCCACTTGTGTAGAGTCTTCAGATAAGACTGTTCATCAAAACAAGAAAACTGAAAACAACTCTATTAAAAGTGATTTTATGTTGCATTTAATTAATGAGGTAAAATCAATTAAGGATCAACGGAGTTCTTCTACTAATGATACTGCTGAAAAATTTGGGGAATATGTAGCTCATTTACTAAGAGAAGTACCTGCTAAAGATCGACGTCGTTGTGAAATGGCTGTCATTCAAGTGGTGCATTCTTTTTTAGATGACTCTGCTACTAAGATATTTTTGCCTGTTATATCTGACGTTACCTAAAGAATTTTCATCCTTGCATTTATATAAACTTTTGTGGTGATATTTTATGAATATTAAATGTTGTGAATCTGAAATATTTCTAAAAAAATAAAAATATTTTTTATTTTTTAAAGATAAATCTGAACAAGGTACTATGGTATTTATATTCAGAATTAGACTTCTTTATAAGATCTGTTCTTTAAAAGATCCAAGCTTCGAGCACAAGAAAGTAAAGGAAAGCATCTTATACTCTGTTCAACTAAAGTTTGAGAGGGTGTGTCCAATTAAATTTTCTAATTTTAATTGGATAGCCCAGTCAAAATTTCGTTGAATAGAATATAGATAGTGGCACCAAAGTAGCAGCGTTTCATGCCATTGTTTAATTGTTAGAAATTGTTAATTTTTTTCGTAATAATGTCAAACAATTAAAACTGGTAAATTTAATTGGAGATCCATTTTCTTTCATTGGATAGACTCAAATTAAAATGAAATTTCATTAAAATATTAATAAATTAATTAATTATGTATTTGAAAAAATTCATTAATTATACTCTCATAAGTCAGATAGCTGCTCAGTAACATGCCGGTATAAGACCTGCAAACTATTTCTGGAGGAAAACCAGGTGATAGTAAATTTAGTAGGGTAAAATATACGTATCGATAATATATTTAATTGTTACAATAACTGTACACTTAAATTTTACTTTTGAACATAATTTAACATTTGGGTGCTACAAGTATAATTACATATTATACAAAAGTCAAAATAATTAAGGGAGTAAGATCAACACCACCTAAAGAGAAAGCCTGAGCACGGAAACATCATGCATTCTTAAAACGTCATAGGTAGTCATGTTTTATCGCATTTCTACCAATAATAAGCGATTATTTCTAATTATGACTAGGCATGATGATTTAACAACGTATGAAATTTTCGTGCTCAGGCTTCGAATAGAGATGGTGTTGGTAAGATACACCGTACATGAAATAATGAGACCAGACGGTTTAAATTATTTCAAGATTAAAGATAAATATAAAATATTTTTATTTATATAAATTTGAAATTCCCTAGTTTGTCTTCTTGTGGAGCTGATTGTACTGTCTTGTAGCTTTTTTTTTGCCTTTTCTATCACTTGTAGCATGGTACTTTACTTTCTGGATAAGCAAATTTAACTGCAAGAATACTAGATAGTGTTCCGTAAAAATGGTCTAAGAAGTTGCTTGTGCATCATGGGGAAAGAAGGGGAAATTTTAGGGGTTCTTTTACAAGAGTACTATTCACCGGGAGATTATACGATCTTTCGGGTGACCAGGTGAGATTGTCAAAATCCGTGTGACATCTGGTGAATCCTGGTGAGTTGGCAGGTCTGTGGTATCCTCTCTGCCCGGACGAAGATAGCTGCATCGACTCCACAAGAGGTTGGAAGACCTGGCGAGATGCTGAGCCATGTCGTCTGAATTACCACCACACACATCTCTAGTATTGATAGGTGACAGGTTTGTGTGTACATGGACCTTTCCAATACGTCCCATAAATGCCTGGGGAGCGAGCTGGCCATATTTTTCGTGTGAATGCTCCTGAAACCAGTTAGAGATTAATTATCCTGCTAGAAGACTATAATAGTATTATTGTGGAGTTACCCAAAGTCCATGTAGGGGTGTAAATGCTCGCCAGGCAGTTCAATGTAGTAGGAACCATTCAGTGATGTCTTGTAGAATCAGTAGATTCAAACCATGCCATGCAAAGGCACGCAAGTTAGGAATCAATACCAGCCTGCATGGTGCATTGTTCACAAGTTATGTCCTTGGTCTTATGGGTCGATGCCACACCTGGTCCCTTTCATCTCACTATAGCTGGAACACTAATTCCAGACCATACATTTCCAGTCTTCCAAGGTCCATGTAACACGTTCACAATTTACATTCTCGTAATCTGTATACAATGGGTGTAAAATATTTTCCAGTATTTGCGCATATTTTTGCACTTTAGTGCATATAAATCTGAACCATAATTACAAGTAAAATGCGATAACCTGCTACTGGTTTATCTGTGGTTCAGTTGATTTTTCCGAATAGATTGGCCATTTATTTTCCAGTAATGTGTTAAATTTAAAAGAATCGCTTGAGAAAATGCATCATCATAACATTATATTTTATAAATTTATGTTTTTGGATCAACACTTTATTAAGAGTCGTGTCAGTATTTTTTTCATTTTTTTAAGCATATTTATGTAGGTCTCGCTCCTTTTTTTTTCTTTCCAGTATTGACATTTTCAAATATTCAATTCAATTATTTAATGTAGACGAATGTTCTCATTTTCCTAAACATCGAGAGGGGTTGGGTGCTCACTCAAAAATACGTTTATTTGACTTATGGGGGGGGGGGGGGGGCGCTGGGCTACGTCAATGCCAGTGCCTGATATTAAAAATTTAAACTGGTATAGGGAGCAGCACTGCCGTTTGTAGGGTATTTACCGTATTGTAGGGTAATTTAAGATTCCGTAGGGTAAAAATCGGGTAGTAGTCTTTGTAAGGTAATATTAGGGCATACAGTGAAATATTATTTATCTGAGGTCATGCTAGCATCACACTCGAAGTAATCGCGGCTTCTAAGAGCACAAATGCAGTACTACTCAATCAGGACCCAATACAACGCACCATTATACCCAATCATTCTGGATATAGCTGGGATAAAATAGACTGCAGTTAAAATTGTAGCTCTAATTCTGGGCATGACGTCACGACGCATCATCACGATGCTAACGAGAAAGGCTAACATGACCTCTTTCTTGTTAGCCTCGGCATCATTGATTACTGATAGCAGAATCGAATGGATTGTGTAGCATGGCCAATGTTTTTACGGATTCAAAACAAGTAATTGCACTTTGTTTCAATAAAGTATTGAACAATATTCTTTTTAATGCAAATTTCACTTTTATCATTGACGAAACTAGAGATGTGTCATCAATCAAACAATGTGCTTTTGTTGTAACGTATTTTGATAAAGCATTGAAAGAAACTGCAACAAGATTTCTGGATATTGTCGAATGTCCAAATGGCAATGGAAGAGTCTAATGGACTGTTTCAAAGACTGCCTTTCTAGACGCAATATTCTTTTTAACCACTTAATTGGCTTCTATTCCGACACCTGTAATGTAATGGCAGGAAGACAACGCTGTTTTCCCTTCTAATAAAATAGCTCTTGTTAAATGTTCCTGCCATTCACTAAATTTGTGCTCTGTGAAAAATTGCCACGGTCAATGGAAGATTAACTCGGGAATATTTTCGCGCACTTTCACCGAAGCTAACAGAGAAACGTAGTTTTCCGCTAATTTCAAGAGTTTTATCATGTGAAGGAGCATGCAATCTTAGCCCCTGCTCAGTCAAGGTGGCTTAGAGAAATATGTGAATAGTTCTAGAACAATATGATTCTTTAGTTCAGCGTTTAGTTCAGTGTTTCCTAAACTGGAGTTCGCAACATCTTTCAGGGGGTTCGCCAAACTTTTGCTGTAATGCCAAATTATCGTATTGGATACATACACCATATTGCCATTAATGACCGGACACTTTCGATTTTAGACGTTTTGTCGAATATCTAGAAAAATACTTGACGAATTATCATGAAATTTCAGGGGTGTAAAAAGGATGTTACACCTCATATATTTCCAGCGAAGGTTTTCTCCCGAAGGCAAATAGGGGACCAGCAAAGAAGTGAACCAAAAAAATGTTTGGAATCACCCTGTAGAAAATAATGCTTGAAATGCATTATAGCTGTAGCATATGCTTAAGAGGCTTGTTTTACTTTTCTGTGTTCATTTGTATGAGAATAGCACGTATATTCTTGGAGATATAAAGGTTTTTTTTAAAAAGGTCGAAATGTTTTCGTAAGTTTTTTGTTTATAACACGCAAGATTTTCAACCCAATGCAATGCCATTTACAGAAAACTTGATAAACTACAGTACTGACAACACCCTGCAATCAGAATAGAAAAATATTAAATATTTGATGAAATATGAACATTTTCACTAAATAATGTTTAACTGCGCATGCGTTACCAAATTGTTTTTTTGCATAATTTATTAGCCAAATGTATAGAGCTACTCTTATAAAAAGCCCAAGCAAATATCGTGAAAATTGAGAAAGATATCGCCGATAGAATGAGTTGAATTTCAGTTGCTCTCAAAAATAAACAAAACGATAAGGGGCTTTCTCCAAACTTTTATTTTTGGATCGGACACCAGTATCAATTTCTTCTTACGCTGATATGAAGCTAATATGAAGTCAATATTTTTTCATGTCAGCATAAGGAGAAGTTGATACTGAAGTATCGAGTATCACGTGATGTTTCTCATATTCCTTAATTAATACATGAGACAAATTTTTGAATGCAGAATACAACAGTATTTTGGCAATTTCAACTATCATTGATCCAAGATTTAAAATTTCTGGTTTTAAAACAAAACAAAGCAGCGATAGAGCTAGAAATATGTTAAAAAAATGAGTTATCAAATTTACTTCCTAGTAGTAACTTAGTCACCAAGAACAACGAATGTCTTAATGAAAATGATTTTCCTGTGAATGATAATATTTGGGTTGAATTAGATAGATTAATATAGAAAATGTTATTCAGAATTACATTGCAGATGCATATGTTAAAAGATCTGAAAAGTTGAATTAAGTGTAAAAAAAACTGGACACAAGCAGAAAAAATCAAAACATAATGAGCAGAATTTTAAAAAGATGGAAAGAAGATCAAACTGTAAAAGTGAGAAATCGAAGTGGTCGACCAAAAGCATTCATTGATCGTCATCAAAGAAGCTGAGACATGTTGTGAAAAAAGATGCGCATTCTATGTTCGTGAGATCTCATCTGACTTATCGGCATCCCTAAATTTGAAAAAATTCACGCAGTACAATTTCAGGCATTTAAATGCAATAAATATTCAATCGTGTTGTCATCAAAAAACTTTTCTAAACCCACTCAGAAGAAAAACAACTTCATTGGGCCAAAAAATTTGAGAATTGGACCCCCGAAATATGGTCACAGGTCATCTTTACTGATAAATCCATGTTGTGTCTAAATTTCAATAAAAGAAATCGTATGTGGAGAGATATGAAAGTTGCTGCTATGCCTTTAACTGTCAACTGAAAGTAAAACACCCTTTAAAGCTGATGGTATGGAGATGTTTTAATAGTCAAGGTGTTGGTGAACTGTGTTTTGTGAAGAGCCGGGTCAATATTGAAGTTATATGCCAAGCATTGAGAAGCTTTGTTTATCTGATGATGTTATCTTCCATCAGAATTGTGCACCACCTCATACATCCAAAAAATCAACGCAGGATTCAAGAAGGAATAACTATCCTGGAATAGCTAGGAAATTCTCCTGACCTGAATCTAATTGAAAATCTATCGGTAATCACGAAGAATAGAACCCAGAAACATTGTCCAAGAAACAAAAATGATTTCATTGAATCCATCAAAAATGTTTGGAAAAATGTTACACAGGAAACTTTGCTCTGATCTTATTAAGAGCATGCCCAAAAGAATTGAGGTTGTTATTAAAGCAAAAGGTGACTTCAGTTATTTCAAACTTCGAAAACAAACGTTTTTATAAGAATAATTTCAAAATTTTATTTCCTTGAATGTATTGTATATTACATTTTAATATTTTATGAAGAGAGAACTATTATGGAGTTGAATAAATTTCATTAGTTATTTTGGTCAAGGTTGTTGTGTGAATTTTTAATCTGCTTATACTGCGTTTAACTTAAGATATCCCAAACTTTCGAACCGGAATGTACTTGAAATATAATAACAGAAATTTCTTTATTGAAGTGAAATTATAGAACTAGACTAATTTTATTACAATTAGAGATATGAATTCCATATCTCCAATATTGGATAACACAACAAATACAAAATAGGTTCAAAAAGTTCCCGAACTTTGTTTCGGACAAAAAAATACGGGTCACAGCGTATTTTAAATATTGTGGCCTTCGGAGTAATGCCCTTTGGCAACTAGACACTTTTGCCAATGTTCATACATTTTGTCGAAGGCGGTCTGTAGACCTTTGTTTGTCACCTTCTTTAGAGCTTCTGTCCCAGCTAGCTTGATCTCTTCCGTTGGAGCGGTCAGCACGGCACTTCTGTGATCGGGGAGGGGGGAGCTTGTTTTCCATACGGATGATTGCCTTTTTGTTTGAGAGTCGTAAAGAAAGCACCAGTTTCATCGCTCGTGATGATTAGCCCTGACAGACTGGGATCAAGTAAATGCGACGCGCGCTAGACATGCACGCGCAGCACTTGCTTGAACACGTGATTTCAACTTGGGAACAATATGTTGACTAATGATATTTTTCCACAATCAATTTATTAACAAAATTGAGGAAAAACCCCAACAATGAAAAGAAAAACGGAAAAAATTAAAAATCATCCCTTGGCTTCTGAAGATGAGTGGTAATCTCTCGAAAACGTTGAAACTTGTAATTTTATAATTTGGAACTTATTCATTTTGGGCTTCTCACTTCAGAATTTTCTCCGGATCAAATCAAGAGTTCTTTTCAAAACTGTTCCTGGAGAAATCACTCTTCATCTCGTTGATTCGAATTTCCACACTGGATTGTCTTCTTGCAATGTTTTGTGTATTCTGCATTTTTGGAAGAGTAGGACTGATTATACCCCTAACACTTAACTTAAGACTTTGTTGGAAATGAATTGGTAAATGTCGCCCATTATGAAATTATTTTAAATGTAAATGATAATTTTAAATTAGTTTGATAAAATAGATGCCATTTTTCTTTGTGGCTAAGTTCCAATGTAAATAGGGAAGAGGTAGGGTGTTTTTTAATATTACTTTTATTTTTTTCTGTTTTTCTTTTCATTGTTGGGGTTTTTCTCAGTTTTGTAAATAAATAGAAACGTCTCTCGGTGGACAATCCGTCGGAATCTGCATGCCCTCGGGTTTGACAGCCGTCGCCCTACACGGGTGCCAATGCTTACCCAGCGTCATCGGACACTCCGGCGTGCATTTGCCACCAACCATCTTGGCTGTTGATTGTGAAAAAATATCATTAGTCCTGAAATCATTCCTCCAACATAAATTGTATAAATAACAATATGTTGATGGACAAAATTGAAAGGCCTCAAGATCGTAAACAATTTTTTACGCATGATGTTCAAAAATTTGGCAACTTTTTGAACCTACCTCGTGTAATATGTTAGCCCGCTTTAGCAAAGCCTAAAGAAAATTATTCCTTATTCCATACAAGTGGAAAAGAATTTTATGGGATATCAGATGCAAATAGTTACTCTGACAGAGAGATAAAGACTACTAAGCATTCCTGTAATATAGATGTGAAAAGTTAATTTGTCTTAGCTTTGTTTCTTTCTTTGCTCGAAAAATTTAGAATTAATAGTGCTCCAATTGATTCGGACTGATTGTTAGTCCCTCTTAATACATTAAATTGGTATATGTGTATTTTAGTATACCAAAGCTCAAACTAATTCAGGAAAATGAAGATAAAATTTAACGAAATGTTAACGCACTAGCAGCATATACTTTCAATATATAATTTCTTATGCAAATTCCGAGTTATCCGACGTTAAAAATTTGCTTATCCGGACCGCTACACTGAAAGTTGACATCTCAAGCCCGCTATACTGTAAGACTTTATCTTTATTTAACTTAAGTATTAACGAATCCTGAATTAGTATGAGACATCACCAGTCCCTTCTTCTTTAGCGTGTTAGCGTGATATTATACAGGGTGAATACAAAAGTCTGAACCCCCCTTTTATTTTTTGAACCGA